>SJYW01035122.1:314879-341204 GCA_006410735.1 Raphicerus campestris | reverse complement strand
ATGTGTATAAGAGACAGGAGAAGCCACCACATGAGAAGCCTGTGGACTGCAACTAGAGAGTGGTCCCCACTCACTGCAACTAGAGAAAGCCTGCATGTAAAAACTAAGGCCCAGTATAGTCAAAATAAATAAATTAATAAATATATATTTTTAAAAAGTGGACTCTGTGGGAGAGGGAGAGGGTGGGATGATTTGGGAGAATGGCATTGAAACATGTATACTATCATGTAAGAAACGAATCACCAGTCTAGGTTCGATACAGGATACAGGATGCTTGGGGCTGGTGCACTGCGATGACCCAGAGAGATGATATGGGGAGGGTGGTGGGAGGGGGGGTTCAGGGTTGGAAACTCATGTACACCAGTGGCGGATTCATGTCAATGTATGGCAAAACCAATGCAGTATTGTAAAGTAAAAAAATAAAATAAAATAAAGACCTCCTGTAAACACACACACACACACACACACACATACAAAGTGAAGATATACAAGTCCACCTGAGAAGAGACACTCATCTCATTTTTCAAATGCCCATGGAGCATTCACACAAACCAACTATATATTAAACCACAAGGAAAATCCCAATAAATTCTAAAATATATAACTAATAAAATCTCTAATCATAATGCAAAATAAAGTATATGACAAAAGTAAACAAAGCAAGCAAAATACTCTTCCACTTAGAAAACTTAAAGCTATGTTTCAGATAAGTCCTAGATCAAAGAGAAAATTAGAGCTGAAACTAAATAAAACAATGACTGTGAAAATATCACATTTTAGGACCAAAATTCATAGCCTGAAATACATAAAAACTAATTAATAAAGTATCTGCCTCAGTAAGTTAGATAAAGAACAACAAAATAAAGCCAAAGGAAGAAGATAATGTAGAAATTAAAACAGAAAAAAGAAAATAATACATAAATAATAGCTTTTTAAAAAAAATCAACAAAATAGAGAAATAGCTAAACTAATTGTGAAAAGAAAATACAAATTCACAAAATAAGAAATGAAAAAGAAACAGTCACAGTTACAGAAGAAATTAAAAGAATAATAATAAATTACTTTTCTTAATTATATGCAAATAAATCTGAATTTCTAGATAAAGTAGACTATTCCCCAGGAAGATGAAATTGATCTTAGGAGAGAAAGTAAATATAAGCAAATCAATCATCACAGAAGGAATAGGAATTTGTCCAAGAGCTTGCTAACTATCATCTCTACCCCCTGTTAAAAAATAAAATTTGAGTGAATAAATTTTAAATATCTTATTGACTTTATTCAACAATTTGTGAGTTGGACAACATTCAACCAGGCAAATAGAAAGAAGCTCCAAGCAGATAGAAAGAAGCTCCAAGCGCCTGTACAAAGACTTTTATAGGCAGAAGGGAGCAGGAACAAGGAAATTATTCTAGGCAAAAAATGAGATTGGTTATTACAAGATTGCTTTCCTTTAGGGGAGGTCAGGGATCTATTGGGCAGATGACCTAGCACTGGTGAGGTGATTTCTGATTAGTTTAAGATTCCATTTCTAGAAAAACGTTGTAACTAAGTCTTGGTTTGATGGCATGGGGCTTGGCATAAGCAACCCCATTCTGGGCCTGTTGTTTTGTTTCTAACACTCATAATCCCCAAGAACCAGGCTCAGATATTTTACAGGCAATTCTACCAGATGACTCCAGTACAATTTCTAATGTTTCAGTGCACAGATGAGAAGAAAACTCTTTAAATTCTTTGTGTAAAGCTAGCAATGGCACCCCACTCCAATACTCTTGCCTGGAAAATCCCATGGACAGGGCAGCCTGGTGGGCTGCAGTCCATGGGGTCGCTTAGAGTCGGAGACGACTGAGCGACTTCACTTTCATTTTCACTTGCATGCATTGGAGAAGGAAATGGCAACCCACTCCAGTGTTCTTGCTTGGAGAATCCCAGGGACAGGGGAGCCTGGTGGGCTGCCGTCTATGGGGTCACACAGAGTCGGACATGACTGAGATGACTTAGCAGCAGCAGCAGCAGCAAATTTAAGCCTGACAACTGTAGCACAAAAAGAAAACTACAGACTAAATGTAAATTTATTTAAATAAACACTGATATAAAAACTGTGAATAAAATATTAAAAACAAAACTCTGCAAATATTGAAAGAGTAATCTTTTAACCAACTGGAATTTATTTGGGGAATGCAAGGATAGTTCAATAAAGATATTTAATATTAAAGCAATACCCCCCAAAGAAAAGTAATATGATTCTGATTCATTCATTTATAAACATCCATTCTTAATAAAGATTTTGAATAGATTAAAAATTACAGGTTAATTTTTTACGATGATTTTTTAAAAGTTTCTGTCTCACCTAAATTATCAAGTTTATGGAGGAAAATACCTAAAAATGTTCTATTAAAGTCAGGAGCAAGCCAGAAAGGTCCATCATGTTTTCTGCTCTTTAACAATAGTTAGAGATATGAGCTGAGGCCAAGATATTAGCAGAAGAAATAAGAGGTATAAAAATGAGGAAAGAGAAAGTAAAGATTTGCAAGAGGTACTTTATACCTAGGAAACCTCAAAGAATAATCTAAAAACTAGATCAATCAGAGAAATCAGTAAGGTAGATAGAAAACCATAAAAATAAAGTAACAGTCTTCAAAGGTACAAATAATATCCAGTTAGAAGATATAACGAAAGACCTCGATTACAATAACAAAAAAGATGAATTAAATAAGCCAAATACAAAATGTACAAGAACATCAGAAAACTTGAAAATATTATTGATATCCCTCCAAAGAAGACTTAGACATATGGCAAGGTATATTATGTCCCTGAAGAGGAAGTTAACCTCATAAAGATACCAATTGTTGTTCAGTCCCTCAGTCATGTCCTATTCTTTGCGACCTCATGAAGTGCAGCACATTGGGCTTCCCTGTCCCTTGCTATCTCCCAGAGCTTGCTCAAACTCATGTCCATTGAGTCAGTGATGCCATCCAACCATCTCATCCTCTGTCACCTCCTTCTCCTCCTGTCTTCAATCTTTCCCAGCATCACAGTCTTTTCCAATGAGTCAGTTCTTTGCATCACGTGGCCAAAGTATTGGAGCATCAGCTTCAGCATCAGTCCTTCCAATGATATTCAGGACTGATTTCCTTTAGAATTGACTGGTCTGATCTCCTTGCTGTCCAAGGGATTCTCAAGAGTCTTATCCAGCACCACAGTTCAGTTTAGTTCAGTCGCTCAGTCGTATCTGACTCTGCGACCCCATGAATCGTAGCACGTCAGGCCTCCCTGTCCATCACCAACTCCCGGAGTTCACTCAAACTCACGTCCATCGAGTAAGTGATGCCATCCAGCCATCTCACTCTCTGTTGTCCCCTTCTCCTCCTGTCCCCAATCCCTCCCAGCATCAGAGTCTTTTCCAATGAGTCAACTCTTTGCATGAGGTGGCCAAAGTACTGGAGTTTCAGCTTTAGCATCATTCTTTCCAAAGAAATCCCAGGGCTGATCTCCTTCAGAATGGACTGGTTGGATCTCCTTGCAANAACAATGTAAGTTTAGTAAGATAAATTATTAAAAGAATAGATGATAGCTTCAAACTATTCTATAGATGTATAAAACTTCTGTATACATGTGTTAGAATACGATATTTATCTTTTTCTTTCTGACTCACTTCATTCTGTATAACAGGTTCTAGGTTCACCCACCTCATCAGAACTGACTCAAATGCATTCCTTTGTATGGCTGACTAATATTCCATTGTGCATATGTACCACAACTTCTTTATCCATTCATCTGTCGATGGACATCTAGGTTGTTTCCATGTTCCAGNTAGGTTCTAGGTTCACCCACCTCATCAGAACTGACTCAAATGCATTCCTTTGTATGGCTGACTAATATTCCATTGTGCATATGTACCACAACTTCTTTATCCATTCATCTGTCGATGGACATCTAGGTTGTTTCCATGTTCCAGCTATTGCAAATGGTGCTGCAGTGAACAATGGGATACACGTGTCTTTTTAAATTTTGGTTTCCTCAGGGTATATCCCTAGGAGCAGGATTGCTGGGTCATATGGTGCTTTTATTCCTAGCTTTTTAAGGAATCTCCATGCCATCTCCCATAGTGGCTGTATCAATTTACATTCCCACCAATAGTGCAAGAGCATTCCCTTTTTTCCACACCCTCTCCAGCATTTATTGTTTGTAGACTTTTTGATGAGAGCCATTCTGACCAGTGTGAGATGATATCTCATTGTAGTTTTGGTTTGATTTTCTCTAATAATAAGCAATGTTGAGCGTCTTTTCATGTGCTTTTAGCCATCTGTATGTCTTCTTTGGAGAAATGTCTGTTTAGGTCTTTTTCCCACCTTTTGATTGGGTTGTTTGTTTTTCTGACATCGAATTGCATCAATTGGTTGTATATTTTGGAAATTAATCCTTTGTCAGTTGTTCCAAATGCTATTATTTTCTCCCATTCTGCGGATTGTCTTTTCACCTTGCTTGTAGTTTCCTTTGCTGTGCAAAAGCTTTCAAGTTTAATCAGTTCCCACTTGTTTACTTTTTTTTTATTTCTGTTACTTGAGGAGGTGAGTCACAGAGGATCTTGCTTTGATTTATGTCATCGAGTGTTCTGCCTATGTTTTCCTCTAAGAGTTTTATAGTTTCTGGCCTTGCATTTAGGTCTTTAATCCATCTTGAGTTTATCTTTGTGTTTGGTGTTAGGAAGTGTTCTAATTTCATTCTTTCACATGTACCAGTCCAGTTTTCCCAGCACCATTTATTGAAGAGGCTTTCTTTGCCCCATTGTATATTCTTTCCTCCTTTGTCAAAAATAAGGTACCCTAGGTGCGTGGGTTTATTTCTGGGCTTTCTATCTTGTTCCATTGGTCTATAGTTTTGTTTTTGTGCTGGTACCATACTGTCTTGATGACTGTAGCTTTGTAGTATAATCTGAAGTCAGGAAGATTGATTTCTCCAGTTCCATTCATCTTTCTCAAGACTGCTTTGGCTATTCAGAAGGCATTTGTGTTTCCTTATGAATTGTGAAATTTTTTGTTCTAGTTCTGTGAAAAATGCAATTGGTAATTTGATAGGGATTGCACTGAATCTGTAGATTGCATTTGTTAGTAATGTCATTTTCTTAATATTGATTCTTCCTACCTGGGAACATGGAATATCTCTCCATCCATTTATATTGCCTTTGATTTCTTTCATCAGTGTCTTACAATTTTCTGTGTACAGTTCTTTTGTCTCCTTAGGTCAGTTTATTCCTAGACATTTAATTCTTCTTGTTGCAATGGTGAATGGGATTGATTCCTTTATTTCTCTTTCTGATTTTTCATTGTTAGCATATGCAAATGCAAGTGATTTCTGTGTACTGATTTTGTATCCTGCAACTTTGGAAGGAATGATGCTAAAGCTGAAACTCCAGTGCTTTGGCCACCTCATGAGAAGAGTTGACTCACTGGAAAAGACTCTGATGCTGGGAGGGGTTGGGGGCAGGAGGAGAAGGGGATGACAGAGGATGAGATGGCTGGATGGTATCACAGACTCGATGGACATGAGTCTGAGTGAACTCCGGGAGATGGTGATGGACAGGGAGGCCTGGCGTGCTGTGATTCATGGGGTTGCAGAAAGTTGGACACGACTGAGCGACTGAACTGAACTGAACTGAACTGAACTTTGCTAAATTCACTGATTAGTGCTAGTAATTTTCTGATACCATCTTTAGGGTTTTCTGTGTACAGTATCATGTCACCTGCAAACAGTGAGAGCTTCTTTTCTGATCTGGATTTCTTTTTATTTCTTTTTCTTCTCTGATTGCTGTAACTAGAATTTCCAGAACGATGTTGAATAATATTGGTGAAAGTGAACACCCCTTTCTTGTTCCTGATCTTAGAGGAAATGCATTGTTTTTCACAACTGAGAATAATGTTTGCTGTAGGCTTGTCATATATGGCCTTTACTATGTTGAGGTAGTTTCCTTCTATGCCCATTTTTTGAAGAGATTTAATTATAAATCAGTGCTGCTGAATTTTGTCAAAGGCTTTTTCTGCATCTATTGAGATGATCATATGGCTTTTACCTTTCAGTTTGTTAATATGGTGTATCACATTAATTGATTTGCATATATTGAAGAATCCTTGCATCCTTGAAATAAACCCAACTTGATCATGGTGTATGAGATTTTTGATGTGTTGCTGAATTCTGTGTGCTAAAATTTTGTTAAGGATTTTTGCGTCTACGTTCATCAGTGATATTAGCCCTTAGTTTTCTTTCTTTGTGTTGTCTTTATCTGGTTTTGGAATCAGGGTGATGGTGGCCTCATAGAATGAGATTGGAAGTATTCCTTCTTCTGCAATTTTTTGAAAGAGTTTTAGAAGGATAGGCATTAGCTTTTCTCTAAATGTTTGATACAATTCTCCTGTGAAGCATTCTGGTCCTGGTCTTTTGTGGGGTTTTTTTGAAGACTTTTGATCACAGCTTAAATTTCAGTGCTTATAATTGGGTTGTTCATAGTTTCTATTTTTTCCTGGTTCAGTATTGGAAGATTTAACTTTTCTAAGAATCTATCCATTTCTTCTAGGTTATCCATTTTATTGCTGTACAGTTGTTCATAATAGTCTCTTGTACTCTTTTGTATTTTGGCATTGCCCATTGTAATGTCTCCTTTTTCATTTCTAATTTTGTTGATTTGATTCTTGTCTCTTTTTTTCTTATGAGTCTGGATAAAGGTTTGTCAATTTTGTTTATCTTCTCAAGGAACCAGCTTTTAGTTTTATTAATCTTTACTCTTGTTTCTTTCATTTCTTTTTCATTTATTTCTGTATGGATTCTTATGATTTCTTTCCTTCTACTTATTATTGGTAGCGGGAGGGGGTTCTTCTTTTTCCACTTGTTTTAGGTGTAAAGTTAGGTTGTCTATTCGATGTTTTCCTTGTTTCTTGAGGTAGGATTTTATTGCTATAAAATTCCCTCTTAGAACTGCTTTTGCAGCATCCCATAGGTTTTAAGTTGTCATGTTTTGATTGTCATTTTTTCTAGAATTTTTTTGATTTCCATTTTGATTTCTTCAGTATCCTGTTAGTTATTTAGAAACGTGTTGTTTAATCTCCATGTGTCTGTATTTCTTACAGTTTTTTTCTTGTAATTGATATCTAGTCTTATAGCATTGTGGTCAGAGAAGATGCTTGATATGATTTCAATTTTCTTAAATTTACTGAGGCTTGATTTATGACCCAAGATGTGGTCTGTTCTGAAGAATGTTCCATGTGCACTTGAGAAGAAGGTGTATTCTTCTGCATTTGGATAGAATGTCCTGAAAATATCAACAAGATCCATCTCATCTAGTGTATCATTTAAGACTTGTGTTTCCTTATCAGTTTTCTGTTTTGATTATCTGTAGGAGTGTTCAAGTTGCCTAATATTGAAAGGTTGTTGCTGAACCACAGAAAAGACGCCAGGACTCTTGGCTTCCAGAGGAGAAGAATTCAGTCCGGGGCCAGAGACGAGGCTTGATCACTCAGAGCTTTGTGTAATAAAGTTTTATCAAAGTATAAAGGAGATAGAGAAATCTTCTGACATAGGCATCAGAAGAGGGTAGAAAGAGTCCCCCCTTGCTAGTGTTAACAGTGGAATTATATACTCTCCAATGAATCAAAAGAATGNCCTTGCAACTCATCTGTTCCTTTCTGCAGCTGCTGCTGCTAAGTCACTTCAGTCGTGTCAGACTCTGTGTGACCCCATAGACGGCAGCCCACCAGGCTCCCCCATCCCTGGGATTCTCCAGGCAAGAACACTGGAGTGGGTTGCCATTTCCTTCTCCAATGCATGAAAGTGAAAAGTGAAAGGGAAGTCGCTCAGTCATCTCCGACTCTTCTTGACCCATAGACTGCAGTCTATCAGACTCCTCCATCCATGGGATTTTCCAGGCAAGAGTACTGGAGTAGGGTGCCATTGCCTTCTACATGTTTGATGCTGCTGCTGCTAAGCTGCTCCAGTAGCGTCCGACTCTGTGTGACGCCACAGAAGGCAGCCCAACAGGCTCTGCCATCCCTGGGAGTCTCCAGGCAAGAACACTAGCTTCTAAATATCTTGGGACACTGACATTTCAAATATCCTTGTCTTTTAGCTCTTCTTCAGTGGCCTCAACTCATGTCCTAAATTCTTTTTCTTCGTTTTCTTTCTTTTTTTTAAGAATGTGACCAAAGCATTACTTGTGGAGATACCTAGCATTTTTGGGAGTGTTTTCTCCCATTTTTCACAATAGCTCTAGGCAGATCATTTTTGGACCCAGCATGCTGACAGAGTAACTAGGATTTGTAGTGGTGATGAAATTTTTCCAAATGCCCTACAGGAAAAAGGAAGTAGACAGCAGGAATCCACAAATTCTGCTCTTGGTTTTGGGCTACACATTCTTCCACTTAGCAGGAATTTTCCCCTTTCCTTGGAAATAAAGAGCATAAACATGAATCCTGAGAATGCTCTTACAGTGTGTCTTGGAGAGGGAGTTGTGTGCTGACCACAGGGAGCAAGTTATAACGTTTTCTACAAGGACTGCAGTCAGAACTGCTGTTAAACTGAGCTTTTTATGCAGTAACCTCATAGAAAACTCAACTCTGAGAGCTGAAGTTTACTTATGCTTTCCACTCCTAAAGGCCCAAAGCCCTCACTAAAGCTATAAATACCAGAATCTCTTCATCTTTGAACTATAGCCAGTTCCAGGTCTTGCTTAAATAGCCTGAAGCTGGTGCACACAATGCATGTGTGTATGGTGAAAGAGGCCTTTATGAGTTTGCCTCTGCTGGAGGCTGAAGAGAAGGGTGAGTGGAATGTTCTGGAATGTCTGGCAAACAACAGAGGCAGATTTGGGGGTTAAGCTGCTTTGTAGGCCCCACGGCACTCAGTTCTAATCCCCGCCATGTGTGGATCTGCGGGCTGCCTGGCTCCCTCAACCTCCACATCGTCTCCACAGCCAGGAGGTGTGGGGGAGGGGACCGACTGTGCCTCCATGATGGCTGGGCATTCACAGCCCTGGTGCTTGCTGGGCACCCTCCCAAACCTGAGTGGGCTTCCCTTCCTCCTAGACCATGCCCCAGCCTCCCGCTTGTGTTCAAGAATGTAGATGACACGTAGCTTGAGCAAGACTGCAGGGCCAGCACTTCTTCCCACTTACTCATCTGTCCTAATTCACTGCTCCTTCAATAGCAAATGCCATTTAGGACCCACTGTGAGCCAAACGCTGTGCTAGACTCAGCAGAGAGAACAGTAAACAGGACTCTGCCCTCCAGACCAGAATTTCAGTCATGGACAAACCACAGAAAAGTCAATAAATAGAGAGCAGATAACTGAAGATTGTGAAAACCTCTTTAAATAAAAAGAAAAACAAACAACCCGCCCCCCCCCCACCACCACACGCCCACATTGACACAGAAAATAAACAATAAAACAAAACCAAAAGGTTAGGGTCAGGATCAGGGTTAGAGGTAAAGAATCTGTCTGCAATGCAAGAGACTTGGGTTCAATGCCTGGGTGGGTACGATCCTCTAGAATGGCAACAAACTCCAGCATTCTTTCCTGGATAATTTAATGAACAAAGGAGCCTGGTGGGCTACAGTTATGGGATTGTAGACAGTCAAACACTGTGGGACTAACACTTTCGCTTGCTTTTCAAAACAAACAAAATACACACACACATACACACACAAACAAGATAAATAGTTTAAAAGAGGGACGGGTCAGAGAAGGCTCTCCAGAAGCCAGTTTGGGGTAGGGAATTCCTAGAAGGGGCCCCCTCCATGCTAGGCGGGAGGCAGCAAGGGCTTGCAGTGTCCTGGGAGCCCCAAGGAGGCCAGCAGAGCAGGAGCTGGTGAGCAAAGGGGAAAAGGACTGGAGGTAGAGAGTGAGTCAGCAGGGCTGTATCCTCACCAGGCTGTGGCCCTGATAAGTTGAAATTTATCACAACAGCAGAGGAAGCAGTAGAAGGATTTCAAGCAATGAGAAAAGTGACACAGTATGTGAGTGTGTGTGTTTAAATCACTGTAGCTACTGAATTGGATTAAGGAGCAAGAGTAAACTAAACATCAGCTAAGAAGGTACTAGACTAGTCCAGGGGAAAGATGATGGTGGCTTCAGGTGGTGCTAGTGGTAAAGAACCCACCTGCCAATGAAGGAGACATAAGAGATGCTGGTTTGATCCCTGGGATAGAAAGATCCCCTGGAGAAGGGCATGGCAACCCACTCCAGTATTCTTGTCTGGAGAATCGTGTGAACAGTGGAGCCTGGCAGGCTACAGTCCATAGGGTTGCAAAGAGTCAGACACGACTGAAGCAACTTAACACACCCAGAGACTATAGAAGCGAGGGTGGAACTGAGGGACAGAGGGCTGATTGTGGATCAGTTTTACAAGTAGAACCAACAGGACTTGGTGGTGAATTGAGAAGTGAGATAAAGGTGAGAATTCCAGGTGAATGCTGGGTTTTTTCTTAGGTGTGTGTGCATGCTGAGTCACTTCTGGTCATGGAGGACTCTTTGTAACCCTGGACTATAGCCCACCAGGCTCCAATGTCCATGGGATTCTCCAGGCAAGAATACTGGAGTGGGTTGGCATGCCCTCTTCCAGGGGATCTTCCTGACTCAGGGCTCAAACCCAAATCTCTTATGTCTCCTGCACTGGCAGGCAGGTTCTTTACCACTAGTGCTACCTGGGAAGCCTTTTTCCTTAGGCAGCTGGGTCCACAAAGCTTTCTTCTAATGTGGAAAGCCTTGGGGGCGGGGATAGGTAGGAATATATCTCAGCAAAGCAGAAACTGGGGACAGGACAGCTTTAGGGAGGAAAGATAAAAGTCAGCAGTGGTTCTCTGGGGTGGGTGTCTCTACCCAATTCAACCCAAAGCTTCCCATTCTCCCAGGCACTTTCCTGAGGAGCTCCAGCCCAGGAAAACCTCTTCCCTCCCTCTTCACTGCCCAGTGCTGCTTCTCAGCCCTTCTCCCTCCAGAATGAGGAGGGAACCTATTGGTAGCCAAGTACCTTAGCGTCACTTCACTTGCTTCCTGACCCTCAGCTGTTAGCACACAGACTAAACCATTCTGAGATCTGGCAATGCAAGGTTGGAGAAAAGGGGGAAGAAACCGGGGCCAGAGGAGCTAATCCTATGTAGCAGGGGTCCAAAACTCCCAGGACACTGGCTTGTATAGATATGGACTTTGGCTGTAAGGCTGAGCAGCAGGCAGTGAGCAAAGTTTCATCTGCCGCTCCCTATCGCTCATGTTACCGCCTGAACTATCTCCTCGCTTCTGCCCTGCC
This sequence comes from Raphicerus campestris, assembly GCA_006410735.1. NCBI lineage: Eukaryota > Metazoa > Chordata > Mammalia > Artiodactyla > Bovidae > Raphicerus > Raphicerus campestris. The sequence continues at coordinate 329,917 of SJYW01035122.1, read as the reverse complement.
CCAGTCGGCGGGAAAACTGTCTTCCTTGAAACCAATCCCTGGTGCCAAAAATCTGGGGGATTCCAAATTTGGGAGCCCCCTTCCACTCTGTAGGGGGCTTCCCTGGTAGCTCAGCTGGTAAAGAATCCACCTGCAATGAAGGAGACCCCAGGTTGATTCCTGGGTTGGGAAGATCCCCTGGAGAAGGGATAGGCTACCCACCCCAGTATTCTTGAGCTTCCCTGGGGGCTCAGTCAGTAAAGAATCTGCCCGCAATACAGGAGACATGGGTTTGATCCCTGGGTTGGGAAGATCCGCTGGAGAAGCACATATAACCCACTCCAGTGTTCTTGCCTGGAGAATCCCACAGACAGAGGAGCCTGGCAGGCTATAGTCCATGGGGTCACAAAGAGTCAGACAGGAATGAGCAACTGAGCACAACACAGCCGCTCCATAGGAAAGACCCCCAAATGTGCAGCCACCAGCAGAGTCCCATGAGCCCCAAGAGGTATGGCAGAGCCTAGTCTTAGAACTGCAGGTATAAACCAGTGATGGAATAAAGTCAAGGTGCAGCCCCCTTTTGGATCTGAACAATGGTCTTATTGGAGGAACACTGATGAGCAGTCACAAGGACGAGAGATGGGGTCCAACCCCCAAAGGAAGAGGAAAGGAGGCAAGCAAGAGTTGGACAGGGAAGAAAGTCCCAACAAACAAATTGGGTCAACCCAACAGAGGACAGGATGTGGTCTCTCCCATCTCCAAAATGTGCCACACCCCCAGGCCATAATAATGCCAGGCTTCTCCATCAGGCAGAACCAAGCTCCTGTTCACAGCATGCCCACCACTTGCCAGGAGTTGAGGCAGACCAGAGCTTGGTCCCACGCTCATCATCCCATGGGCCTCTTTCTGTGTGTAGATGTGGACACAGCCTTAGAGCAGTGGTAGACTTTGCTGGTGCTCCAAACTGGGAAGAGGTGGAATCAGGAAGAGACATGAGTCTCCCTTTAGAATCCTTGGCCTGTCCACTTGGCCCCTCACCTGGGTCAGCTTAGCTCAGGACTGGGCCAGACTCATCATATATGCTGAGGCCATACTTTGGGGCCCTTAGGGACAGTGACCAGGCAGCAGCGGTAGCAGGCAGCTGACTATTCAGCCTGCACCCCAGCTGCCTCACAGTGCCTGTCCTCTTCCTTCCTCTGTGGTCTGCAATGGGGGAGCATCAGTAACTGGTCCTCTAACACCTCTGCTGTGCCAGCACTTTTGAGGGTTTGAAGGACTGATCCCACCCCAGAATACATCCTTGATTCTGTTCTGCCTAAGTCCTCTGTGTTCCTTCTCTTTAGGAATCTTGTCTTCTTTCGGAATCTCGTCTTCAACCCAGATCAGTGCTTCTCAAGCTATTTTTTTTTAACCTGATAGCACATTTTTTAAATGGTGAGATTGGTATATCTAGCCAGACACAACTGAAGCGACTTAGCAGCAGCAGCAGCAGGTAAACTGAGAAGGGTATTCTGGTTTCCCCAGCCCCTGACATGTATAACCCATTCAAGACTCTTCACTGGGGGCTCTCTGGTGGTCCGGTGGTTAAGAATTCACCTTCCAATGCAGAGGACAAGGGTTCGATCCCTGGCTGGGAAACTAAGATACCACATGCACAGAGCAACTAAGGCTACTCACCATAAAGAGAGCCTGTGCAGCCAAAATTTAAAAGAGAGAGAGAGAGAGAGAGAGAGAGAGAGAGACCCTCCCCTGGGAAACTCTGACCCCCAAGACACCTAGAGGAGCGCTGCTTGTGCTATGCCTCCACCACACCTTCACCTGTGTTCCCTTCTTCTCAGCCTTATTGAGGACAGAATCCCAGAATGACCCGGCCTTCCATTCTGATATTTTCACTCTCACAGCTCTCTGATTGAAACCATGTCCAATCTCACCCTCCCGCCTCCCCCTACACACACACCCACACACACTATTCCCTTTGATGCAGAGTCCCTTTGTCACCTTTTTTTTTTGAGATGATCATATGACATTTTAATTTTATTTTTTATATACTCTTAAAGTCTATACTCCATTTACCATTATTACAAAGTATTGGCTATGTTCCTTGGGTCTTACAGTATGTATATCTTTGTAGCCTATCTTATACCCAACAGTTTGTATCTTTCAACTACCACACCCCTATGTTGACCCTTCATAAAATTAGTGATAACCACTAGTTTTTTCTCTTACCTGTGATTCTGCTTCATTTTCTGATGTATTTTCCAGTTTGTTGTTGCTATTGTTTTGAATTTCACACATAAGTGATATAATACAGTATTTATCTTTCTCTATCTGACATTTCACTTAGTACAATGCCTTCCAAGTCTATCTATATTCCTGCAAATGGCAATATATTGTTCTTTTTTGGCTGAGCAGTGTACTATATCTTCCTTATCCATTCATCTGTTGATGGATAGTTAGTTGTGAGTTTTTTCCCCCCCATATCATGGCAGTTGTAAATAAGGTTACTGTGAACATCGGGGTGTGCGGAGCTTTTCAAATTAGTGTTCTTGTTTTGTTTTTCAAATGTATACCGAGGAGTGGAATTGCTGTGTCATACAGTAGTTCTATTTTTAGTTTTTTGAGAAACTCCAAACTGTTTTCAAACTTTCAAACATCACAGAGAATCAGTTACACACATATGTCTACTCTTTTTTACATTTTTTCCCATATAGGTGGTTACAGAGTATTGAGTAGAGTTCCCTGTGCTACATAGTAGGTTCTTAGTAGGTATCTCTCCCAATTTATCTTTCCCCTCTGTTTCCATTGGTAAGCATAAGTTTTTTTTTCAACATCTGTGGTTTTATTTCTGTCTTATAAATTAGTTCATTTGTACCCCTTTCTAAAAATTTCACATATAAGCAATATTATCTGATATTTATCTTTTTCTCTGTCTGACTCACTTCACTCAGTATAATTCTTTCATTCTTTTATGGCTGTGTAGTATTCCATTGTACACATTTACCGCATCTTTATCCTTTCATACACTGATGGATTGCTAGGTTGCTTCTGTGTCTTCGTGATTGTAGATAGTGCTGTGATGAACACTGGGGTGCAAGTATCTTTGCAAATTATGGTTTTCCCTGTATATATGCCCAGAAGTGGGATTGCTGGATTATATGGTAGGTCTATTTTAGTTTTTAAAGAACTTCCATGCTGTTCTTAATAATGGTGTACAGGGAGGCCTGGCGTGCTGCAGTTCACAGGGTCGCAAAGAGTCGGACACAACTGAGCAACTGAACTGAACTGAACTGAACTGAATTTGCCTTCATTTTGAAATCAATTTTGATCACTTATTTGATAACTTGGTATAAAAGTCAAATAACTTTTATTCTTGGAATTAAAGAAGTTAACTCTAATGCTCAGTTCAGTTCAGTCGCTCAGTCATGTCTGACTCTTTGTGACCCCAAGTAAATACAATTCTGTAAAAAAAAAACAATGTAAGTTTAGTAAGATAAATTATTAAAAGAATAGATGATAGCTTCAAACTATTCTATAGATGTATAAAACTTCTGTATACATGTGTTAGAATACGATATTTATCTTTTTCTTTCTGACTCACTTCATTCTGTATAACAGGTTCTAGGTTCACCCACCTCATCAGAACTGACTCAAATGCATTCCTTTGTATGGCTGACTAATATTCCATTGTGCATATGTACCACAACTTCTTTATCCATTCATCTGTCGATGGACATCTAGGTTGTTTCCATGTTCCAGCTATTGCAAATGGTGCTGCAGTAAACAATGGGATACACGTGTCTTTTTAAATTTTGATTTCCTCAGGGTATATCCCTAGGAGCAGGATTGCTGGGTCATATGGTGCTTTTATTCCTAGCTTTTTAAGGAATCTCCATGCCATCTCCCATAGTGGCTGTATCAATTTACATTCCCACCAATAGTGCAAGAGCATTCCCTTTTTTCCACACCCTCTCCAGCATTTATTGTTTGTAGACTTTTTGATGAGAGCCATTCTGACCAGTGTGAGATGATATCTCATTGTAGTTTTGGTTTGATTTTCTCTAATAATAAGCAATGTTGAGCGTCTTTTCATGTGCTTTTAGCCATCTGTATGTCTTCTTTGGAGAAATGTCTGTTTAGGTCTTTTTCCCACCTTTTGATTGGGTTGTTTGTTTTTCTGACATCGAATTGCATCAATTGGTTGTATATTTTGGAAATTAATCCTTTGTCAGTTGTTCCAAATGCTATTATTTTCTCCCATTCTGAGGGTTGTCTTTTCACCTTGCTTGTAGTTTCCTTTGCTGTGCAAAAGCTTTCAAGTTTAATCAGTTCCCACTTGTTTACTTTTTTTTTATTTCTGTTACTTGAGGAGGTGAGTCACAGAGGATCTTGCTTTGATTTATGTCATCGAGTGTTCTGCCTATGTTTTCCTCTAAGAGTTTTATAGTTTCTGGCCTTGCATTTAGGTCTTTAATCCATCTTGAGTTTATCTTTGTGTTTGGTGTTAGGAAGTGTTCTAATTTCATTCTTTCACATGTACCAGTCCAGTTTTCCCAGCACCATTTATTGAAGAGGCTTTCTTTGCCCCATTGTATATTCTTTCCTCCTTTGTCAAAAATAAGGTACCCATAAGTGCATGGGTTTATTTCTGGGCTTTCTATCTTGTTCCATTGGTCTATAGTTTTGTTTTTGTGCTGGTACCATACTGTCTTGATGACTGTAGCTTTGTAGTATAATCTGAAGTCAGGAAGATTGATTTCTCCAGTTCCATTCATCTTTCTCAAGACTGCTTTGGCTATTCAGAAGGCATTTGTGTTTCCTTATGAATTGTGAAATTTTTTGTTCTAGTTCTGTGAAAAATGCAATTGGTAATTTGATAGGGATTGCACTGAATCTGTAGATTGCATTTGTTAGTAATGTCATTTTCTTAATATTGATTCTTCCTACCTGGGAACATGGAATATCTCTCCATCCATTTATATTGCCTTTGATTTCTTTCATCAGTGTCTTACAATTTTCTGTGTACAGTTCTTTTGTCTCCTTAGGTCAGTTTATTCCTAGACATTTAATTCTTCTTGTTGCAATGGTGAATGGGATTGATTCCTTTATTTCTCTTTCTGATTTTTCATTGTTAGCATATGCAAATGCAAGTGATTTCTGTGTACTGATTTTGTATCCTGCAACTTTGGAAAGAATGATGCTAAAGCTGAAACTCCAGTACTTTGGCCACCTCATGAGAAGAGTTGACTCACTGGAAAAGACTCTGATGCTGGGAGGGATTGGGGGCAGGAGGAGAAGGGGACGACAGAGGATGAGATGGCTGGATGGTATCACAGACTCGATGGACATGAGTCTGAGTGAACTCCGGGAGATGGTGATGGACAGGGAGGCCTGGCGTGCTGTGATTCATGGGGTTGCAGAAAGTTGGACACGACTGAGCGACTGAACTGAACTGAACTGAACTGAACTTTGCTAAATTCACTGATTAGTGCTAGTAATTTTCTGATACCATCTTTAGGGTGTTCTGTGTACAGTATCATGTCACCTGCAAACAGTGAGAGCTTCTTTTCTGATCTGGATTTCTTTTTACTTCTTTTTCTTCTCTGATTGCTGTAACTAGAATTTCCAGAACGATGTTGAATAATATTGGTGAAAGTGAACACCCTTTTCTTGTTCCTGATCTTAGAGAAAATGCATTGTTTTTCACAACTGAGAATAATGTTTGCTGTAGGCTTGTCATATATGGCCTTTACTATGTTGAGGTAGGTTCCTTCCATGCCCATTTTTTGAAGAGATTTAATTATAAATCAGTGCTGCTGAATTTTGTCAAAGGCTTTTTCTGCATCTATTGAGATGATCATATGGCTTTTACCTTTCAGTTTGTTAATATGGTGTATCACATTAATTGATTTGCATATATTGAAGAATCCTTGCATCCTTGAAATAAACCCAACTTGATCATGGTGTATGAGATTTTTGATGTGTTGCTGAATTCTGTGTGCTAAAATTTTGTTAAGGATTTTTGCATCTACGTTCATCAGTGATATTAGCCTGTAGTTTTCTTTCTTTGTGTTGTCTTTATCTGGTTTTGGAATCAGGGTGATGGTGGCCTCATAGAATGAGATTGGAAGTATTCCTTCTTCTGCAATTTTTTGAAAGAGTTTTAGAAGGATAGGCATTAGCTTTTCTCTAAATGTTTGATACAATTCTCCTGTGAAGCATTCTGGTCCTGGTCTTTTGTGGGGTTTTTTTGAAGACTTTTGATCACAGCTTAAATTTCAGTGCTTATAATTGGGTTGTTCATAATTTCTATTTTTTCCTGGTTCAGTATTGGAAGATTTAACTTTTCTAAGAATCTATCCATTTCTTCTAGGTTATCCATTTTATTGCTGTACAGTTGTTCATAATAGTCTCTTGTACTCTTTTGTATTTTGGCATTGCCCATTGTAATGTCTCCTTTTTCATTTCTAATTTTGTTGATTTGATTCTTGTCTCTTTTTTTCTTGATGAGTCTGGATAAAGGTTTGTCAATTTTGTTTATCTTCTCAAAGAACCAGCTTTTAGTTTTATTAATCTTTACTATTGTTTCTTTCATTTCTTTTTCATTTATTTCTGTATGGATTCTTATGATTTCTTTCCTTCTACTTATTATTGGTAGCGGGAGGGGGTTCTTCTTTTTCCACTTGTTTTAGGTGTAAAGTTAGGTTGTCTATTTGATGTTTTCCTTGTTTCTTGAGGTAGGATTTTATTGCTATAAAATTCCCTCTTAGAACTGCTTTTGCAGCATCCCATAGGTTTTAAGTTGTCATGTTTTGATTGTCATTTGTTTCTAGAATTTTTTTGATTTCCATTTTGATTTCTTCAGTAACCTGTTAGTTATTTAGAAATGTGTTGTTTAATCTCCATGTGTCTGTATTTCTTACAGTTTTTTTCTTGTAATTGATATCTAGTCTTATAGCATTGTGGTCAGAGAAGATGCTTGATATGATTTCAATTTTCTTAAATTTACTGAGGCTTGATTTATGACCCAAGATGTGGTCTGTTCTGAAGAATGTTCCATGTGCACTTGAGAAGAAGGTGTATTCTTCTGCATTTGGATAGAATGTCCTGAAAATATCAACAAGATCCATCTCATCTAGTGTATCATTTAAGACTTGTGTTTCCTTATCAATTTTCTGTTTTGATTATCTGTAGGAGTGTTCAAGTTGCCTACTATTGAAAGGTTGTTGCTGAACCACAGAAAAGACGCCAGGACTCTTGGCTTCCAGAGGAGAAGAATTCAGTCCGGGGCCAGAGACGAGGCTTGATCACTCAGAGCTTTGTGTAATAAAGTTTTATCAAAGTATAAAGGAGATAGAGAAATCTTCTGACATAGGCATCAGAAGAGGGTAGAAAGAGTCCCCCCTTGCTAGTGTTAACAGTGGAATTATATACTCTCCAATGAATCAAAAGAATGGAGGTTGTAAAGACCTCACCACACATACTCCCATAATTCACATTTTAAGATAATAGGATTAACCAGAAGGTTTAATCCAGAGACTGTCCTCAGGCAGGATACATTATTGTTATATAATCCTAAGGAAGGTAGAGGAAAAAAAGTTTGTTCTTTCTTCCTCCTTGAGAATTCCAGATCCCTCTCTCTTTGGGGACCCCTAGACTTCTTATCAACCTGCCTAGGAAATGACTCTCTCACTATTATTGTGTTACTGTCAGTTTCTCCCTTTATGTCTGTGTTTAACTTGTGTATTGATACACGCCTATGTGGGGTGCATAGATATTTACAACTGTTATGTCTTCTACTTGGATTGACCCCTTGATCATTATGTAGTGTCCTTCCTTATCTCTTATAATCTTTATTTTAAGGTCTATTTTGTCTGATATGAGGATTGCTACTCCAGCTTTCTTTTGCTTCCCATTTGCATGGATTATATTTTTCCATCCTCTCANGAGGCCTGGCGTGCTGTGATTCATGGGGTTGCAGAAAGTTGGACACGACTGAGCGACTGAACTGAACTGAACTGAACTGAACTTTGCTAAATTCACTGATTAGTGCTAGTAATTTTCTGATACCATCTTTAGGGTGTTCTGTGTACAGTATCATGTCACCTGCAAACAGTGAGAGCTTCTTTTCTGATCTGGATTTCTTTTTACTTCTTTTTCTTCTCTGATTGCTGTAACTAGAATTTCCAGAACGATGTTGAATAATATTGGTGAAAGTGAACACCCTTTTCTTGTTCCTGATCTTAGAGAAAATGCATTGTTTTTCACAACTGAGAATAATGTTTGCTGTAGGCTTGTCATATATGGCCTTTACTATGTTGAGGTAGGTTCCTTCCNCCATTTTCTTAATTGTTTGGGGTTGATTTTGTAGATCTTTTTTCTTCTCTTGTATTTCTTGACTATATAAGTCCCTTTAACTTTTGTTGTAAAGCTGCTTTGGTGTTACTGAGTTCTCTTTCTCCATCGATTTTGAATGAGATCCTTGCCAGGTATAGTGATTTTGGTTGTAGATTTTTCCCCTTCCAGTAGTTTAAATATATCCTGCCATTACCTTCTGGCCTGCAGAGTTTCTGCTGAAAGATCAGCTGTTAAGCATTTTGGGTTTCCCTTGTATGTTACTTGTTTCTTCTCCCTTGCTGCTTTTAATATTCTTTCTTTGTGTTTAGTCTTTGTTAGTTTGATTAGTAGTGTCTTGGCATTTTTCTCCTTGCGTTTATCCTGTATGGGACTCTGTGCCTCTTGGACTTGATTGACTATTTCCTTTTCCAAGTTGGGGGAGTTTTCAACTATAATCTCTTCAAAAATTTTCTCATACCTTTTCTTTTTCTATTCTTCTTCTGGGGCCCCTATAATGCAAATGTTGGTGAATTTGATATTGTCCCAGAGGTCTCTGAGAGTATCCTCAGTTCTTTTTATTCTTTTTACTTTATTCTGCTCTTCAGAAGTTATTTCCATCATTTTATCTTCCAGGTCACTGATTCATTCTTCTGCTTCAGATATTCTGCTGTTGATTCCTTCTAGAGTATTTTTAATTTCAGTAATTGTATTGTTTGTCTCTGTGTGTTTATTCTTTAATTCTTCTAGGTCTTTGTTAATTGATTCTTGCATTTTCTCCATTTCATTTTCAAGATTTTTTATCATCTTTACTATCATTATTCTGAATTCTTTTTCAGGTAGTTTGTCTATTTCCTCTTCATCTATTTGGACTTCTGTGTTTCCAGGTTCTTCTTTCATTTGTGTAGTACTTCTCTGCCTTTTCATTATTATTTTTTAAACTTATTGTCTTTGAGGTCTCCTTTTCCTAGGCTTCAAGGTTAAATTCTTTCTTCCTTTTGGTTTCTGCCCTCCTAAGGTTGGTCCAGTGGTTTGTGTAAGCTTTGTATGGGGTGAGATTTGTGCCTAGTTTTGTTTGTTTGTTTGTTTTTCCTCTGATGGGCAAGGTTGAGTGAGGTGGTAATCCTGTCTGCTGATGATTGGGTCTGTATTTTTGTTTTGTTTGTTATTTAGATGAGGCATCCTGCATAGGGTGCTACTGGTAGTTGGGTGATGCTGAGTCTTGTATTTGAGTGGTTTCCTTTGTCTGAGTTCTCACTATTTGATACTTCCTAGGGTCAGTTCTTTAGTAGTCTAGGATTCTGGAGTCAGTGTTCCCACTCCAAAGGCTCAGGGCTTGATCTCTGGTCAGGAACGAAGATTCTACAAGTGTCTTGTTATGGCATTAGTGAGATTAAAACAAATATCCAATGAGAAACCAAAGATGAACACCAGACAAATGGCAGTTACAAAATCAGGCAAATAATAATGAAAATAATGGAATATACATTTATACATATACACCCATGAGCAAAGTCAAAACAGTCCAACAAAAATAAAATACAGTAGATTGACCTGGTGAACAAAAGAAATCAAAAATTATATTTACCAGTTAAAAACAAAACTAAAGCACAAACTGGAAAACAAAACTAAAGCAAGGTGCAAAGTGGGAAATAAAGCAATGAAAACAAAACTAACAAATATCTTGAGAAGAAAGGAAAAAAAGAATAGATATGCTAAGTTAAATAGAGGTAGATAAAGATTTATATACATTAAAATTTACTGCAAGGGGAAAAGAACAGTAGGAAAGGCAAACAAAGGAATAAATGTAGATAAAATATAATAGGCCCAAAAATTAAAATTATCAAAAAGAGAGAGAAAAAAAGGAAAACTTCACAGAACTGCAAAAGCCCAACGTAGAGGCAGAGGTTTATAACAACTATTAAAAATGTGATTGAGGGGGAAAAAAAGCTCAAAAGCTTAATTAGATTTCATAATGCCAATAAAATCAACAACTACAATGGGGTGGTGTGGTGGCGGGGATATAAGAGAATCTACAGAACAAGTCAAAACACAAGATTAATACATGTTTTTCTTGAGTCACTGCTATCAGAGTCCTTCTCCTCGCTGGGCCAAGTCACAGTCCACCTCACTTCCCTAGGATGCTGTGCTCATCTCTGGACCTGCTGTGATGGCAGTTCAGATTCTTTGATCCTACTCCCGTGTGTTCTTGCCTCCAGTGTCCACAGTTATCAGAACTAGTGTGTTTTCTTTTGTGGGAACTCTCAATGGCCTCTTTTATATATTCCATAGACACAGAGTCTGCTTAGTTGATTGTGTGGATTTAATCTGCAGCTTGTACAGCTGATGGGAATCTTTTGGGTCTTGTTCCTTAGCCACACTGCCCCTGGGTTTCAACTGTGGTTTTATTTCTACCTCTGCATGTGGTTGTCCACTGTAGTTTGCTCCTGAGGTTGCCCTGGAGGACTTGGTTTTGCCCTTGTGAGGGCCAGGTGTGGAGGTGGTGCAGCTACTTGGGTTGCAGGGGTTCTGGCAGCACCAGGTACTCAGGGCTGGTGGCTAGGGAAGCAGGAAATATATTGCTCTAGAAGGGTATGGCAACCAGTATTGGCCAATATGCTCCAGTATTCTTGCATGGAGAACCCCCTTTCCTGACAGAGAAGCCTGGCAGGCCACAGTCTACAGGGTCGCAAAGAGTTGGACACTACCAAAGCAATCCTGTGTGCATAAATGTACGACTTTTTTTTGCCTGTGGCAGCTCTGCCCCAGTGAGAGTTGAGCATGAAGGTGGTGCAGCTGCTTGGCTTGCAGGACCCTGGCGGTATCAAGTGTGCAGGGACATGGACTACCTCTGCTGTGGGAGTTATGGACCTGTCAGAGTCATTTTTCGAGCCTCTTGCAGCTGGCGATCAGAAGGCCTCTTTGGCCAGTCTTTCTCTTTAGCTCCACCCATTCAGGCATTTAGAAGGCTCCTTTGCCTGGGGTCCTTCTCTGTTGTTCTGCACATCAGGCACATAGAGGGGCCCCCCTGGCTGGGGTCTTACTCTGCAGATCAGTGCCTCAAGCATTTGATAGTCCAGCCTCTATTGTTCAGCTGCTGATGCTGGTAGTGGGGCTAGAGAGGCTTTGGTGATGGCCCCACCCCCTACGAGTGACTCAGCAGTATCTCCTTGCTTCCAAGTCTACCTGGCTTTCCTCCACAGGCATTTCCCACCACAGTCTCCTCCCTCACATCCCCTCGATCCATCTCTCCACAGTCAACAGCAGCCCTTGCCCTGGGATTTCTCCACAATCTCGAAACTCCAGCTTCCAGCTCCTATGTCTTCCAGGGGACCTGCATCACTATCCAGGGTATGTATGGCTATGGCAAGGACTGTCTGATTCTCCTTCCATTTAGGCTGCCTCAGATCAGCTATTTCACTCTCAGCCTTAAATGTTTCTCCACTGACTCAGACAATTGCCCCACTGCGGGGACCAGACCTCTGCTTCAGTTCTGTCACCGGCTGAGGGCAGGTCCAGTCCTGCCACACTTCTGTTTTTTCCCCTTGTTCCTTTGTCCTACTGAGTTTTGTGTGGTTCTATATATTCTTTTCCACTGGTCAGGTACTCCTGTCCACTCTCAGCAGCATTCTGCATGCACTTCTGTGTCTGAAGGTTTACTCCTGATGTATCCGTGGAGAGACATACTCTACATCCACCTACTACTCTACCATCTTGTTCTCCCGTTGCTTTATTTATATAAAATGCCTAGCATGTGTCTGGCACTTGGTAGGCTTCAGGCTATGATAGCTTAGTCCCCCTTTGTGCAAAGCCAACTTTTCCACACTCCTCTTTCACTTTCATCAAGAGGCTCTTTAGTTCCTCTTCACTTTCTGCCATAAGGATGGTGTCATCTGCATATCTGNTATGATGGTCCCCAGGAATTCCTTAAAATAGAGATCTTAATATAAGGACATAATGCAAGGGAATTGCCCTTTGCACATAAGCCTTTTAAAGGGGAAAATATTCTCTGGCTGATGGCAGAAGAAGAACCCAGAGGTTTGCATGCCCCTGCTGGCTTGAAGATGAAGACATCATGCTGCAAAGAGAACAGGTGACCTCTTGGACCCAAGAGATGACCCTTATGACTGCCAGCAAGGAAATAAGGATCTCATTCCTACCACTTCAAGGAATTAAATTCTGTCAATGCCAAGAACGAGCTTGGAAACAGATTTTTTTTCCAGAGCATCCAGACAAGAACTCAGTGACTGCCTCCCAGGTTTCAGCCTTGTGACACCCTGAGCTGGGAAGCCAGCCACAGCACACCCTAGTTCAACATACACAACTGTTGAGTTCAGAGGGTGAGTTTCTCCTGGTTGGTCAGCAATATAAAACTGACAGATATAACTTGCATAAATAAATTAATTTTTAAGTGGTCAGCTCAGTGAGTTTTGATAAATTTTAAGTCATGCAACTACCATCATAATCAACATATAGAACATTTCCATATAGAGCTTTTCCCAAAGCTTCCTATGCATTCAATTCTNCTTGCATAAATAAATTAATTTTTAAGTGGTCAGCTCAGTGAGTTTTGATAAATTTTAAGTCATGCAACTACCATCATAATCAACATAAAGAACACTTCCATATAGAGCTTTTCCCAAAGCTTCCTATGCATTCAATTCTCTTCCTCAGTCCCCAGTTCCTGAACTATGTGTGAGTTTGTTTCTTGGGGTTGTTTTTTTTTTTTTTTTTTTTTTTGGCCTTTTCTGGAATGCCATACAAATGGAATGGTAAAGTAGATAGCTTTTGTATTTATTTCACTTAATGCAATGCTGTGTTGTTGCATGTATTAAGTCATTCTTTTATTGCTGAGTAATACTCCATTGTAGGTGTGTGTCATTATTTATCTCTTCACCTGTTATTGTAGGTTTGGATTGTTTTCAGTTGTTGGCCATTATGAATAAAGATTCTCTGAATATTTGCTTGAAATATGTCTCTGTGTGAACCATTTGTTATTTATTTGGCTGTTCTGGGTCTTTGCTGCTATGCAGTTTTCTCTGGTTGTGGCGAGTAGGGGCTATGCTTGACTGCAGAACATGAGCTTCTCACTACTGTGTCTTCTCTGGTTGCAGAGCATGGGCTCTAGAGCTGGACTCCGTAGTTGGGGCACACAGGCTTAGTTGCTCTGCTGCACGTAGAATCTTCCTGGGCAAGGGATCAAACTTGTGTCCCCTGAATTGGTAAGCAGATTCTTGTCTCCTGTACCACTGGGGAAGTCCTAGACAATATATTTTTATTTCTCTTAATAAATATCTAAGAATGGACTGTGTGCCATATTTGTGTTTAACCTCTGAGAAACTGCAGAAATGTATTCCTAAGTGGCTGTTCCATCTCATTCTCATCAGAAACAGATCCAGGTTTCAGTTGTCTCACATCTTCATCGGTGTTTCATATTGTCAGACTTTTAAATTCTAACCATTCGCGTGAGTATGCAGTAGTATCNGAAACTGCAGAAATGTATTCTTAAGTGGCTGTTCCATCTCATTCTCATCAGAAACAGATCCAGGTTTCAGTTGTCTCACATCTTCATCGGTGTTTCATATTGTCAGACTTTTAAATTCCAACCATCCGCGTGAGTATGCAGTAGTATCTCATGAGATTTTAATTTGTATTTTCCTAATGATCAATATGAAGTTTTTTATGTGCTTATTTGCCATCTGTGTATCTTCATTGGTAAAGGGTCTGTGCAAATCATTTGCCCATATTTTGGGGGGGGAGGGGATGTTCTAGATATCAGTCATCTTCTATCAGCTATGCATTTTGCAAATATTTTCTTCCAGTCTGTGGTTTGTCTTTTCACTTAACAGTGTCATTTGAAGGGCAGAAATTTTTAATTTCAAAGAAGCCCAGTTTATCAACTTTTTGAATGGTTTGTTCTTCTGTCATATCTAAAACAGGTTGGTTTTTTTTTGCCTAAATAAATGTCACAAATCTTTTCTTCTTATAGTTTTATCACAGTAGCTCTTATATGATCAATTTGAAATTAATGTATTATATATGAAACAAGGTAATGGCTTAGTTTTTGCATATGAATAGCCAATTGTTCCAGAACCGCACTTAGTAAGAGTGTCCTTTCTCCACTGAATTGCTTTTGTAGCTTTGTAAAAAAAGTCAACTGACCATGTATATGTGAATCTATTCTATTCTATTTGCCTACAAACATATTTTTAAAGCCATGCCTATTACCTTGGTTACTATAGTATTATAGTCAGTCTTGAAATTATGCAGTTTGAGTCTTTCAACTGTTTTTGTTTTTCCCTGAAAATCCTTTTGGCTGGTCACAAAGAGTCGGACATAACTGAGCGACTGAACTGAACTGACTGAGATCCTTTGCATTTCTATGTAAACTTTAGAGTCAGCTTATCAATTTCTTTTTTAAAGAAACCTTTTTATTTTATATTGGAGTACAGTTGATTAACACTGTTATGATAGTTTCTAGTGTACAGCAAAGTGATTCAGTTGTACATATATATGTCTACTCTCTCAAATTCTTTCCACATTTCAGTTGTTACATAATATTGAGCAGAGTTCCCTGCGCTATACAGTAGGTTCTTGTTGGTCATCCATTTTAAAAACTGCATACATATTGAAATGTACCATGTCAATCCCAAACTCCCTAACTATCCCTTCCCCAAAAGTGTGTAATTCCTTTTTTCTTTCATCCTTTTTTTTTTTTTTTTTTTTTT
>SJYW01035122.1:259267-300701 GCA_006410735.1 Raphicerus campestris | reverse complement strand
TGACACTTGCAGCCTTCTGTCCACTCCCAGGCATCAGCGCACTGACTCTCTCTGCTCTCAGGCCCCTTGACCAGCACGAAGCATCTGTGACCCCTTATCCCTCCCCCCATGGCCAGTATGAGAACTGGGACTGTGACATCTTCCTGGTGACAAACCAGCATCTCAGCTCTCCTTCTAACACATCCCTTCTTCTCCTAAGGAGTGCTTTCTTCGGTTGGTTTTTATTTTTTCCTGACGCAGGAAAAACTGATTCTAACCAATCTTACAGTTTCTAAAACCATTATTTATTACATAGAGTATGTGTCCCAAGTTATTTAGAACTCAGAATTATTTTTATATTTAATATCTGAAAATTAATTTTTTTCTCTTAAAACATTGTATTTGCCCTAAGTTCAAAAACCTTATTTGAGAATCACGTGCTAAGAACTATCTCTTTTCTTACTCTCTGATTCTACTATGACAATCATTACTTTGCAGTGGGTGTAGAGTTCCAGTAAGAGGATCTTGAGATAAAGAGAAATGAGTGAATAAAAAATTGTTGACTGTTTTGATTACTATGTTGAAATACTATCCAGTTACATGTATCCAAAAGATGGGCAAGTATAAAAACTGGTCATAATTTCTTTATTTAGCATTGTTTCACTAAAAGATTTTTTTAATATTCATTTTTATTTGCTGATTTGTTTGGCTATGCCGGGTCTTAGTTGTGACAGGCAGGATCTTCAATATTTTAGTTGCAGCACATGCACTCTGAGTTGTGGCATGGGGGGTCTGGTTTCTTTACCAGGGGTCAAACCCAGGACCCCTACTTTGGGGTCTTAGCCATTGGACTAACTACCAGGGAAGTCCCTCACTAAGTTTAAAAATCAATGCTCAGCCCCTAACCTATGAATAGTGTAAATATTTAAAATCTCCCCTTGTTTCCTTTGTACTTTAAAACCCTTGTTGTCTATTTTTAGCAAGTTTATTAGTGCTGTGTTTTCTCTGACAGTGACATCTGCCTTAGACATTAAGCTCCTCAGGAGCACAGACTGTATTTTCCCAGGAACTACCCTCATTTCCTGATAGATTAGATCTGACAGCTCTCCCATCTCCTCCTGTAGCTCCTGCAAGATATACGCTCATTTTTCTCACTATCCCCAAGTATAGCCCTATCAGTTCAGTTCAGTTTCAGTTCAGTCACTCAGTCGTGTCCAACTCTTTGTGACCGCATGAATCGCAGCATGCCAGGCCTCCCTGTCCATCACCAACACCCGGAGCTCACCCAGACTCACGTCCATCGATTCAGTGATGCCATCCAGCCATCTCATCCTCAGTCGACCCTTTCTCCTCCTGCCCCCAATCCCTCCCAGCATCAGAGTCTTTTCCAGTGAGTCAACTCTTCGCAGTACTGGAGTTTCAGCTTCAGCATCATTCCTTCCAAAGAAACCCCAGGGCTGATCTCCTTCAGAATGGACTGGTTGGATCTCCTTGCAGTCCAAGGGACTCTCAAGAGTCTTCTCTAACACCACAGTTCAAAAGCATCAATTCTTCAGCGCTCAGCCTTCTTCACAGTCCAACTCTCACATCCATACATAACCACTGGAAAAATCACAGCCTTGACTAGACTGACCTTAGTCGGCAAAGTAATGTCACTGCTTTTTGATATGCTATCTAGGTTGGTCATAACTTTCCTCCCAAGGAGTAAGCGTCTTTTAATTTCATGGCTGCAGTCACCATCTGCAGTGATTCTGGAGCCCAAAAAAATAAAGTCTGACACTGTTTCCACTGTTTCCCCATCTATTTCCCATGAAGTGATGGGCCCAGGTGCCGATCTTCATTTTATGGATGTTGAGCTTTAAGCCAACTTTTTCACTCTCCTCTTTCACTTTCATCAAGAGGATTTTTAGTTCCTCTTCACTTTCTGCCATAAGGGTGGTGTCATCTGCATATCTGAGATTATTGATATTTCTCCTGGCAATCTTGATTCCAGCTTGTGCTTCTTCCAGCCCAGCATTTCTCATGATGTACTCTGCATATAAGTTAAATAAGCAGGGTGACAATATACAGGCTTGACGTACTCCTTTTCCTATTTGGAGCCAGTCTGTTGACTTTAGCCAAAATAGTCTACTTGTAGTTCATTCATTCACAAATATCTATTGGGACTCAATCATATGACCTTGTTGGAGGGCAGAAAAGTAGTAGCCTAATGATGTATCATGTTTGTTGAGCACTCCGTATGGCCTACTTTTCTTGATGCTTTGTATGTGTAATTTCACTAAGTTGTCCCAGCTCTCTGTGGACTACCCAGGTGGCTCAGTGGTAAAGAATCCTTCTACCAATGCAGGAGACACAGGTTTGATCCCTAGGTAAGGAAGATCCCCTGGAAAAGGAAATGGCAGCCCACTCCAGTATTCTTGCCTGGGAAATCCTGTGGACAGAGGAGACTGGCAGGCTACAGTCCATGGGGTCACAAAGAGTCAGACATGACTTGGCAATTGAGCGTGCACACACACTGTTACTATCTCCATTTTACAGCTGAGGAATATGAGTCTCTGAGAAGTTAGGCATCTTGCCAGAGTCCCCCTGGCTAGAGACATGATTCCAAGCCCATCCACTTCAGCTCCAAAGCCCACATTCCTCACCTCCATACCACTCAGACCCCAGAAGTTTTGTCAAATTTCTACCAAAATTCGAGGGATTCTTTCACAGAACTAACTCAAACAGGACTGATGTTACAAAGCTACTTAAGTTGTCTAGTGACTTCCCTGATAAACGCAATGCTTTTGGTGAGTGAATTGGACCATGATATTGTTTTGGTTGGTCTTCAGCTCTCTCCACATGGAAGCTGCCCTGCCTGGGGGCTATGAGTTTCTTGTCCTTGGTGGTATGTCCTTGCAGGAGCATTGGCTAAATAAAGCTGTTAGGATTTGAAATCACTTCCACACAACATTCCATAGCTTCTTCTAATCTTATTCCTACCAAGTAACCAACTTACTATTCCATATAGACACTGAACAGTTGACAAACCTCAGGTGCTTGTTTCCTGTCTTAATACGGGAGGCTATTGGATTTACAGTGACCACAAGTACATTCTAACACCCCATTAAGTCCCTGTCTAAGAGAATATCAACTGGAGAGAATAACACCGCCATGGAGCCATGACTCTGATTGTGGTCAGGAAGAGGAAGCAGGGAGCTCCCCAAAGGGAAGGCAATGCTCACTACAGTTGTGGTCAGATTGAGAGAAAAGAGGGACCTAAAGCTTAGCAGACTAGAAAGGTCAAGCCTTTGGAACAAAATAGCATCTAGGGATGAAATGAGCAAAACCATGGACTTCTCCAGGTAAGAATACTGGACTGGGTAGCCATTCCCTTTTCCAGGGGATCTTCCTGACCCAGGAATTGAACCCAGGTCTCCTGCATTGCTTCCTGCATGGGCTTCCCTTGTGACTCAGCTGATAAAGAATCTGCCTGCAATGTGGGAGACCTGGGTTCCGTCCCTGGGGTGGGAAGATTCCCCTGGAGAAGAGAAAGGCTACCCACTCCAGTATTCTGGCCTGAAAAATTCCATGGACTGTATAGTCCATGGGGTCGCAGAGTTGGACACGACTGAATGACTTTCATTTTCACTTTTCCTCCTGCATTGCAGCAGACTGTTTACCGTCTTAGCCACCAGGGAAGCCCAAATCAATGAATAGTCAAAGCCAGAATCCAGTAGAATGAGAGCAGAACAATTTCAACACCCCAAAGTTCAGTTCAGTTCAGTTCAGTCACTGAGAATCGCAGCACGCCAGGCCTCCCTGTCCGTCACCAACTCCCGGAGTTCACTCAGACTCACGTCCATCCAGCCATCTAAGCAACTAAAATATCGAATGAAGAAAAATAAAGGAATTCCTTGGAGGTCCAGTGTTAAAACTCCACCTGCCAATGCAGGGGACCCAGGTTCAACCCCTAATTCAGGAACTAAGATCCCACATGCCACGGGGCAACTGAGCCTTTGCCCCACAATTACTGAAGCCCATGTGTGCGAGAACTGGCACACTGCTATGAGAGAAGCCAGCACAATGTGAAGCCCAGGAGCCTCCACATGCTGCAACTAGACAAAGCCTGGCTCAGCAGTTAAAACCCAGTGCAGCCCAAAATAAATGTAAATAAAATTTAAAACCTAAAATAATAACGATAAATATAAAATAAATTTTAAAAAATGAAGTATCCAAATAAGCAAGAATATTACCTTGGTCCTTTGAATAGGCACATGGGTCAGCCCAATTTTGTCTTTCTGAACTCTTTTTTGAACCCCTATCCTTTCTGAATGGAAAATAGAGTGCCATAATATCATTAGATTAGAGGGATGTTTTATGGAACCCAAGGACAGGAATATAGCTGGGTCTGAGAAACGTGCCAGGTTATGGGACCCTCAGAGGCCCCCTCTCTTTTTGCTCTGTGTTTCTGCTTTATTCTCCACTCTCTGTTTCTAGGCTTTTTCTAGGACAGCTCCTTAACCTGGGTGTTAGAGGCCCATCTAGATTCTTTCTCTGGATTTCAATTTTAGGACAAAAAGATTCTGATCAGCCTAGTCTGGTCTGGTACCACCCTTGGACTAAACACCTGTGCCTAAATTTGGGTCAAGTTGTAGTAGCATGGCTAGTGAGAACCTACCAGGGGGTTGGGGGCCCCTCCCTCAGTTTTACCATCTCTTAGGCCAGTCTGTGTTGTTGTAAGGATCAGATTAGAGAAAATATATGAAAAGGTCCCATGAAAATGAAAAGCACTCCAGTTTTCATGGCTGAAATGTGTAGCCATAAGTATTTGAAGCTCAAATTGCTTTTTTGGTAATAATATTAGTTTCCACGCATTATAAAGATACACTGGGTATATAGAGTCTTGTAAATTGGAGTGAATTTGCTTCATCTGGGATTTTATTCTAAACCGTTTGCTTGCAAAGGATGCCGTGAGAGAAGGGAAGACTTTCCAAGAATGGGTCTTCTGATCTATAGAGAAGATGTTCAGGGTTGTGGGGGCAGGGGAAGAGACAGTCAATATTTGGCATCCAAAAAGGTAACACAGGAAACTGTTAAGCACCAGTTAAGGATGTTTGAAGGGGAAAGTGGGTTGGTTTTAAGTTTCCTCTATAGAGTCTACCTTCAGGAAAAGAAGCAAATTATAAACCCTGGAGAGGATGCTTTGTGTTGCTAGAGATAATTGCTCCTCATTAACTTCGCCATAAAGAAGCTTTGGTGTGCGGAGCATAGAGGTGGATGTAGCTGCTTTCTTCTCGTTAAATGCTAATTATTGTAGACCAGATGGTTTTTGAGCTGTAGATTTTTATTAAATTTCCTGACTTCTCTTACACTGTCAAAAACAAACAAACAAAAGGTAACTTAAAAGTTACCTTTTAAAGTAAAATATATCATAAGTTTTCATTAAAGATATATTTCAGGGATTGTTATACTTGAGATTATAGCATCTATTTTTATCTGATACATCCCACTCCAGTGTTCTTGCCTGGAGAATCCCAGGGATGAGGGAGCCTGGTGGGCTGCCATCTATGGGGTCGCACAGAGTCGGACACGACTGAAGCGACTTAGCAGCAGCAGCAGCAGCAGCAGCCTTAAAATCTATTCTACTTTATACTTAAAATTCAAAGGGCAAAGCAGATTGACTATTTTACCTGTAACTTGCTGTGTTACCCAAAGTAAATTATGTAATTGATTTGTGCTTTTTCAGGAGAAGTAGTATCCTCTGTCTTGTCTTGAGTGTTTCTGGGATTTTAAGCATGAAAGTCATGCTGGAGCATAAAGTAACTCACAGCAGAGTGTTTTTTCTCTGCCTTGAAGACAGTGCATCACGGAATTTTAATTATTAATGTGCTGTTCAGATGTGTCCAAATGCTTCCCTTTTAAAAAGGGCCATGAAAAATGGAGTAACTGGGATGACACTAGAAATTAAATATAGGGCCACCTTTCTGAGACCAGTAAGTAGTTCAGTAATTTTTTTAAGAGGGATAATTATCTTTTAAAAAATTATTTGTTTTATTTTGGCTGAGCTGGGTCTTCGTTGCTGGCTCAGACTTTTGGCAGCCTGGGGCTGCTCTCCAGTTGTGCTGAACTGGCTTCTCACGGCTGTGGCCTTTCTTGCTGCAGAGCACAGGTTCTCGGCGCCCAGGCTCAGCAGTCAGGCTGCACCGGCTTAGCTGCGCCAAGGCACATGCAATCTTTCCAGACCAGGATTCAAACCCAGTGTCCTCTGTACTGGCAGGCAGACTCTTACCCACTGGACCACCAGGAGTAAGTAGTTTAGAGCAGAGAAGAAGATGGTCGAGGAGGAAAGAACCAATAGGAATAATCAGGTTAAACACTAAGAAGATTAGAGTAAATAAAGAATTTTAAGAAAAGATCCACATGTACAGGAGAAGATATGTGCACACACACACCCCAAAGGGAAAACTCAGTAACCGATTCGAACTTCAGAATTAAACAGAGAAAATTTCCTTGTGGATCTGTTGATATTTTCTACAGGAGAAAAAAAATTATTTCCACCAAAGTTTTTCAGGGAAGGTTACTAAGTCGCTTCAGTCGTGTCCGACTCTGTGCGACCCCATAGACAGCGGCCCACTAGGCTCCCTCGTCCCTGGGATTCTCCAGGCAAGAACACTGGAGTGGGTTGCCATTTCCTTCTCCAATGCATGAAAGTGAAAAGTGAAAGTGAAGTNGGCCAGTCTGTGTTGTTGTAAGGATCAGATTAGAGAAAATATATGAAAAGGTCCCATGAAAATGAAAAGCACTCCAGTTTTCATGGCTGAAATGTGTAGCCATAAGTATTTGAAGCTCAAATTGCTTTTTTGGTAATAATATTAGTTTCCACGCATTATAAAGATACACTGGGTATATAGAGTCTTGTAAATTGGAGTGAATTTGCTTCATCTGGGATTTTATTCTAAACCGTTTGCTTGCAAAGGATGCCGTGAGAGAAGGGAAGACTTTCCAAGAATGGGTCTTCTGATCTATAGAGAAGATGTTCAGGGTTGTGGGGGCAGGGGAAGAGACAGTCAATATTTGGCATCCAAAAAGGTAACACAGGAAACTGTTAAGCACCAGTTAAGGATGTTTGAAGGGGAAAGTGGGTTGGTTTTAAGTTTCCTCTATAGAGTCTACCTTCAGGAAAAGAAGCAAATTATAAACCCTGGAGAGGATGCTTTGTGTTGCTAGAGATAATTGCTCCTCATTAACTTCGCCATAAAGAAGCTTTGGTGTGCGGAGCATAGAGGTGGATGTAGCTGCTTTCTTCTCGTTAAATGCTAATTATTGTAGACCAGATGGTTTTTGAGCTGTAGATTTTTA
The DNA here is from genome assembly GCA_006410735.1 of Raphicerus campestris. Lineage (NCBI taxonomy): Eukaryota > Metazoa > Chordata > Mammalia > Artiodactyla > Bovidae > Raphicerus > Raphicerus campestris. The sequence goes on along the minus strand of SJYW01035122.1, from coordinate 293,381 downwards.
TTAAATTTCCTGACTTCTCTTACACTGTCAAAAACAAACAAACAAAAGGTAACTTAAAAGTTACCTTTTAAAGTAAAATATATCATAAGTTTTCATTAAAGATATATTTCAGGGATTGTTATACTTGAGATTATAGCATCTATTTTTATCTGATACATCCCACTCCAGTGTTCTTGCCTGGAGAATCCCAGGGATGAGGGAGCCTGGTGGGCTGCCATCTATGGGGTCGCACAGAGTCGGACACGACTGAAGCGACTTAGCAGCAGCAGCAGCAGCAGCAGCCTTAAAATCTATTCTACTTTATACTTAAAATTCAAAGGGCAAAGCAGATTGACTATTTTACCTGTAACTTGCTGTGTTACCCAAAGTAAATTATGTAATTGATTTGTGCTTTTTCAGGAGAAGTAGTATCCTCTGTCTTGTCTTGAGTGTTTCTGGGATTTTAAGCATGAAAGTCATGCTGGAGCATAAAGTAACTCACAGCAGAGTGTTTTTTCTCTGCCTTGAAGACAGTGCATCACGGAATTTTAATTATTAATGTGCTGTTCAGATGTGTCCAAATGCTTCCCTTTTAAAAAGGGCCATGAAAAATGGAGTAACTGGGATGACACTAGAAATTAAATATAGGGCCACCTTTCTGAGACCAGTAAGTAGTTCAGTAATTTTTTTAAGAGGGATAATTATCTTTTAAAAAATTATTTGTTTTATTTTGGCTGAGCTGGGTCTTCGTTGCTGGCTCAGACTTTTGGCAGCCTGGGGCTGCTCTCCAGTTGTGCTGAACTGGCTTCTCACGGCTGTGGCCTTTCTTGCTGCAGAGCACAGGTTCTCGGCGCCCAGGCTCAGCAGTCAGGCTGCACCGGCTTAGCTGCGCCAAGGCACATGCAATCTTTCCAGACCAGGATTCAAACCCAGTGTCCTCTGTACTGGCAGGCAGACTCTTACCCACTGGACCACCAGGAGTAAGTAGTTTAGAGCAGAGAAGAAGATGGTCGAGGAGGAAAGAACCAATAGGAATAATCAGGTTAAACACTAAGAAGATTAGAGTAAATAAAGAATTTTAAGAAAAGATCCACATGTACAGGAGAAGATATGTGCACACACACACCCCAAAGGGAAAACTCAGTAACCGATTCGAACTTCAGAATTAAACAGAGAAAATTTCCTTGTGGATCTGTTGATATTTTCTACAGGAGAAAAAAAATTATTTCCACCAAAGTTTTTCAGGGAAGGTTACTAAGTCGCTTCAGTCGTGTCCGACTCTGTGCGACCCCATAGACAGCGGCCCACTAGGCTCCCTCGTCCCTGGGATTCTCCAGGCAAGAACACTGGAGTGGGTTGCCATTTCCTTCTCCAATGCATGAAAGTGAAAAGTGAAAGTGAAGTTGCTCAGTCGTTCTCAAACTGACAGCCAGCCAGTTGGTCTACAAAAATGGAAAACTTAGTCAGAGCCAGAAAATAGCAGAGGAAACACACCTGGGAAACAATATAGATACGGACACCATCCTTGAGAAGCTTCTTATCTCAAGGAGAGAGATACACAAACAAAAATGACAGGCAATGATAGAGATACGAAGAATAAGACAGAATACTTCCAGGAGCTTGTTAGAGCTGCACCTGGAGGAGGCTTCCCTGGAGGCTCAGATGGTAAAGAATCTGCCTGCAAGGCAGGAGACCGGGTTCGATCCCTGGGTTGGGAAGATCCCCTGGAGAAGGGAATGGCTACGCACTTGAGTATTCTTGCCTGGAGAATTCCATGGACAGAGGAGCCGAGTGGGCTACCATCCATGGGATCACAAAGAGTAAGACACAACTGAGCGGCTAACACTGACCTGGAGGGTGGGGGAGCCTGGGAAGGCAGAGAGCTGCATGTTCAATGGACCAAGTGAGGAAAGGGAGCATGGATGCCAGTATTCCTGACCTCCCCTTGACTGTCCATCAGTAACTGTGACACAAGTCTTCACTGGCAACTGTGGTTGAAAGGAAAATGCTTTGAACTTGAAGTCAGACCAGTTTTAGATCCACCATTAAAAGCCATAGTAAGACCTTGAGTGTCCTCATCTCAGTTTCTTTGCCTGTAAAATGGAAATAATAAAATATTTCCATGATTCTAAGCAATTGGAAGATGCACTATCAATTTAATAAGAAATTTTCAAGGTACGCATGGAGAGAGAAGTATGTGTCCATTGTAACATGCTTACTAATTTCAACAACATTAAAATGTAAAAATATGTTCATCATAAAATTAAGACAACATGGTGATTTTCCAGACTTGTTGTGAGGATTAAATGAGATTATATACAAGAATATAATTTCCAGACATCCCTGGTGGTCCAGTGATAAAGAATCTGCCTGCCAATGCAAAGGACACAGATTCAATCCCTGGTCCGGGAAGATCCCACATAGAGCAGGTCAACTAAACCTGTGTTCCACCTCTGCTGAGGCTATTTTCTGGAGCCCACAAGCTGCAACAAGAGAAGCCACCACAAAGAAAAGCCCGAACACTGCAACTAAAGGAAGCTCATGCAAAGCAACGAAGTCCAGTTCAGTTCTGTCACTCAGTCATGTCCAACTCTTTGCAACCCCACGGACTGCAGAATGCCAGGCTTCCCTGCTCCTCACCAACTCCTGGAGCTTGATCAAACTCATGTCCATCAAGTCGGTGATACCATCCAAACATCTCCTCCTCTGTCGTACTCCTCTCCGCCTGCCTTCAATCTATCCCAGCATCAAGGTCTTTTCTAATGACGCAGTTCTTCACATCAAGTGGCCAAAGTATTAGAGCTTCAGTTTCAGCCTCAGTCCTTCCAGTGAATATTCAGAACTGATTTCCTTTAGGAAACTTCCTGGTTGGATCTCCTTGCAGTCCAAGGGACTCTCAAGAGTGTTCTCCAACACCACAGTTCAAAACTATCAATTCTTTGGCGCTCAGCCTTCTTTATGGTCCAACTCTCACATCCGTACATGACCACTGGAAAAACTATAGCTTTGGCTATACAGACCTTTGTGGGCCAAGTGATGTCTCTGCTTTTTAATATGCTATCTAGGTTTGTCACAGCTTTTCTTCCAAGCATCAGTCTTCTTTTAATTTCGTGGCTATAGTCACCGTCCTCAGTGATTTTGGAGCCCAAGAAAATAAAGTATGTTACTGTTCCATTGTTCCCGCATCTGTTTGCCATGAATTGATGGGACTGGATGCCATGATCTTAATTTTTTGAATGCTGAGTTTTAAACCAGCTTTTCAATTCTCCTCCTTCACTTTTATCAAGAGGCTCTCTAGTTCTTCTTCACTTTCTGACATTGTAGTGCCATCTGCATATTTGAGGTTATTGATATTTCTCTCAGCAATCTTGATTCCAGCTTGTGCTTCATCGAGCCTGGCATTTCTCATGATGTATTTTGCATATATGTTAAATAAGCAGGGTGACAATATACAACCTTGACCTACTTCTTTCCCAATTTGAAACCATTTTCCATTGTTCCATGTCTGGTTCTAACTGTTGCTTCTTGACCTGCATATAGGTTTCACAAGAGGCAGGTCAGGTGGTCTGGTATTCCCATCTCTTGAAGAATTTTCCACAATTTGCTGTGATCCACATAGTCAAAGGCTTTGGCATAGTCAATGAAACAGAAGTAGAGGTTTTCTAGAATTCTCTTGCTTTTCCTATGATCCAGCAGATGTTAGCAATTTGATCTCTGGCTCCTCTGCCTTTTTCTAATCCAGCTTGGACATCTGGAAGTTCTTGTTTCACATGCTGTTGAAGCCTTGAAGGATTTTTGAGCATTACATTACTAGCATGTGAGATGAGTGCAAATGTGCAGTAGTTTGAACATTCTTTGCCATTGCCCTTCTTTGGGACTGGAATGAAAACTGACCTTTTCCAGTCCTGTGGCCACTGCTGAGCTTTCCAAATTTGCTGGTATATTGAATGCAGCACTTTAACAACTTCATTTTTGAGGATGAAGTTCAGCTAGAATTCCATGACCTCCACTAGCTTTGTTTGTACTTATGTTTCTTAAGGCCCACTCTACTTCATACTCCAGGATGTCTGGCTCTAGGTGAGTGATCACACCATTGTGATTATCACAGTCATTAAGATCTTCTTTGTATAGTTCTTCTGTGTATTCTTGCCACCTCTTCTTAATATCATCTGCTTCTGTTAGGTCCATACCATTTCTTTTATTGTGCCCATCTTTGCATGAAATGTTCCCTTGGTATCTCTAATTTTCTTGAGGAGATCTCTAGTCTTTCCCATTCTATTGTTTTCCTCTATTTCTTTGCATTGTTCACTTAGGGAGACTTCCTCATCTCTCCTTGCTATTCTTTGGAACTCCACATTCAGATGGGTATATCTTTCCTATTGTCCTTTGCTTTTTGCTTCTCGTCTTTTCACAGCTGTTTGTAAGGCCTCCTCAGACAACCATTTTGCCTTTTTGCATTTCTTTTCTTGGCAATGGTTTTGATCACTGTCTCCTGTACAATATTTTAAACTTCCGTCCATCGTTCTTCAGGCACTCTGTCTATGAGATCTAATCCCTTGAATCTATTTGCCACTTCTACTGTATAATTGTAAGTGATTTGATTTAGGTCATACCTGAATGGCCTAGTGGTTTTCCCTACTTTCTCCAATTTAAGTCTGAATTTTGCAATATTCAAATGCTCAAATATTCAAATGATCATGATTTGAGCCACAGTCAGTGGCAGGTCTTGCTTTTGCTGACTGTATAGAGCTTCTCCATCTTTGGCTACAAAGAATATAATCAATCTGATTTTGGTATTGACCACCTGGTGATGTTCACGTGTAGAATCGTCTCTTGTGTTTCTAGAAAGGGTGTTCATTATGACCAGTTTCTTTTCTTGGCAAAACTCTGTGAGCCTTCACCCAGTTTCATTTTGTCCTCCAAGGTCGAATTTGCCTGTTACTACAGGTAGCTCTTCCTACCTTTGCATTCCAGTCCCCTATGATGAAAAGGACATCTTTTTTTGTGATGTTAGTTCTGATGGAGGGGTCTGGTAGGCTGCAGTCCTTGGGGTCACTAAGAGTCGGACACGACTGAGTGACTTCACTTTCCCTTTTCCCTTTCATGCACTGGAGAAGGAAATAGCAACCCTTTTCAGTGTTCTTGCCTGGAGAATCCCAGGGACAGGGAGCCTGGTGGGATGCCGTCTATGAGGTCGCACAGAGTCAGACACGACTGAAGTGACTTAGCAGCAACAGCAGCAATTCTACGAGGTCTTGTAGGTCTTCATAGAGCCGTTCAACTTCAGCATCTTCAGCAAAAGTGTTTGGGTCATATGTGTGTGCGGAGAAGGCAATGGCACCCCACTCCAGCACTCTTGCTTGGAAAATCCCATGGATGGAAGAGCCTGGTGGGCTGCTGTCTATGGGGTCACACAGAGTTGGACATGACTGGAGTGACTCAGCAGCAGCAGCAGTTTGTGTGTGTGTGTGTGTGCTCACGTGTGCACTCTAAGTCGCTTCACTCCTATCCAACTCTTTTCAACCCCAAGGCTCCTCTGTCCATGAGATTCTCCAGGCAAGAATATTAGAGTGCCCTGCCCTCCTCCAGGGGATCTTTCTGACCCAGGAATCAAACCCACATTTCTTATATCTTCTGCACTGGCAGGCAAGTTCTTTGCCACTAGCGCCCCCTGGAAAGCCCAGTGGTTGGGACATAGACTTGGATTACTGTGATATTGAATGGTTTGTCTTGGAAGCAAACCGAGATCATTCTGTCATTTTTTAGATTGCACCCAAGTACAGCACTTCACACTCTTTTGTTGACTGTGAGGGCTACTCCATTTCTTCTAAGGAATTTTTGCCCACAGTAGGAGATATAATGGTCATCTGAATTAAATTCTCCCATTCCAGTCCATTTTAGTTCACTGATTCCTAAAATGTTGATGTTCACTCTTGCCATCTCCTGTTTGACCACTTCCAATTTGCCTCAATTCATGGACCTAACATTCCAGGTTCCTATGCAACATTGTTCTTTACAGCATCAGACTTTACTTTCACCACCAGATGCATCCACAACTGAAGGCTGTTTCCACTTTGGCTCAGCCTCTTCATTCCTTCTGGAGCTTTTTCTCTGCTCTTCTCCAGCAGTATATTGAGCACCTACCAACCTGGGGAGTTCAACTTTCACTGTCATTTTTTTTTTTTTGCCTTTCCATACTCTTCATGGGGTTCTCAAGACAAGAATGCAGAAGTGGTTTGCCATTCAGTCCTCCAGTGGACCACATTCTGTCAGAAGTCTCCACCATGACCCATCCATCTTCAGTGGCCCTACATGGCATGATTTATAGTTTGATGAGCTAGGCAAAGCTGTGATCCACCCAGCACAGCCAAAAATAAATTTAAAAAAAAAAATTAAAAAAAGTTAATTATGTGATTTCACACTGTACTGTGAACTAAATGTGTATATCATTCAAAATTCATATGTTGAAATCCTAACTATCATCATCATATATTTGGAAGAGGGGCCTTTGGAGGTAATTAGGTCATGAGGGTGGCTCCCTTGTGAATGGAATCAGTGCCTTTGTAAGAAGAGATATGAGAGCTTGCTGTGCTCTCCCCTTCTCTGTGTAAAGATCCATAAAGAAGGCAGGTCTGGCATCAAGGGGGGATATCTTCACCAGACATCAGATCTGCCAGTGCTTTGATCATTGACTTCTCAGCCTCTGGAACTGTGAGTGGTAAATTTAGCTGTTTAAACCACTCAGTCTATGACATTTTTTTATAGCAGACTTAACAGTCGAGGACACACTGTCAAGNTGATTTAGATCATGGGATTGAGGGAATGGAAGGGGGCAGGTGGGAAAGGCACAGGTGGAAAACTCTGAATTCTGAGCTTCCTTCCTATGGAAAACAAAATCATGCTCAGTTTGAGTGACAGAGTTATTGGAATTTAGTCCTGATCAGGCATATTTCCATTCCCCTTCAAGAGCTCCCAATGCTCAGCATGCCCCCCAAGCAGTTTACCTTGGTCTGAAAATGACAAAGCAGTGTGTCTTTCAGACATACACACTGGTTGAGGATGGTGGGGGGCGGTTGGCAGGCAGGTCTGTTCACAGTAGAATCATAAAAGATTATTATTTCCGTTGCAGTCACCAGGTGGCTGAGATGGGCTGGGGTGAGTGATGATACTGCTAGCATCACAACAAATGCATCTTTGAATGATTCAATCACATAACCTACCTACACCTATACACCCCCACCCGAATCCCCTCACCCCACCCCACAGCAGTAGGAACACTATAGAAACTTTCTTGAAGGCTTATCAAAGCATTGCAGGCAAAATGCAGCGCATGGTGACTTTATTATAGAAGGGAGATTAAANATACACCCCCACCCGAATCCCCTCACCCCACCCCACAGCAGTAGGAACACTATAGAAACTTTCTTGAAGGCTTATCAAAGCATTGCAGGCAAAATGCAGCGCATGGTGACTTTATTATAGAAGGGAGATTAAAACAGGGTGGTCACCGTGCTCCATCTGGGGATATTGTGCCTGGTTGAATCCTCCTTCTAAGCTCCCTGCTGCTGAGAATTCTGGTCAGGCCTTTTAACTCTGTGTTGCTCTGTGTACTCCACGCTGTGGGCCTGCTCTTCAACTTTAAGACAAACTGGAAGCTGGCTGTTCAACAGTAGCCAAAGCTGAACTGAAGAGTCACAGGATTTTAGAGCAGGAAGTAAGATATGCAATCTGTATTTAGGACAACTTCCTTTAGTTCTCACATAGAAGTATTATTGCCATTCTATGCAGGCTTAGAGACTAGGAAAGCATAAGTAGGCTGCTCAGGTGGAAGCGACTGGTCAAGGAGCCGAGATTCCCACCTGGAATCCTCACTCGCAGAGTTCAGTCAGGAGAACGTCAGCACGCCTCTCCCTCGGGGGTCTACCTGCGCCGCCCCCAACCCCTTACTCCAGGCACGGGTCTCCCCAGGGTGGCGGCTTTCTCCCGCGGCCGCCCTGTCCCGGTGGGCGCGCTCCCCGCCCGGTGACTGGCAGACACCGAGGCTCCCCGCCCGGCGCTGCGGCTCCTCTCCTGCCTTTGTTTGGAGCGCGGGAGAACCAGAGAACAGGAGGAGGCGTGACTTCAATATTCTTGTCGTTTTTAAACAAACGGTCTCCTAATCTGTGTGTTTCAGGCCAGCTTGAAGCGTCGATAGGCAGAGCCGGCAGCGCCGCGAGCACTTGCTCCTGCCAGCCCCCAGCCCCCGCGTTCCCTGGGGGCCTCCCCACCCATCCTTCCCAGCGGCGGAGAGACAACAGCTACGAGCAGCCTGGCCGCGGGTGGGAGGCTCTCCTCGCGGCTGGCGAGGCACAATGTGGAGATTTTTTCATTCATAAAACTAGCAGCCATGGTCGCTGCCTTCCCACCTGCCCCTCGCCGCCCTCTCGGCGGCAGGGTAGGCCTGGGTCCAGGGAATGGGTTACGAGGGCCAACGGGCATAGGTAGCTCGTCTTCACGTTTCTTTGTCCCATTTCATAAATCCCGTGCGGGGTCCTCTCTCTATTAGACGACTGACATCGATCGCGCAGGAGCCCTCTCGACTGAAGAGACAAGATGGCTTGTGGTTTGATCCATAAATAAAACCTCACCCTTTGACTCCAGGTTGTCCGACATCTTGCTGCTGCATTTTCGGTCTATCAGATTTAGGAAGCGACTGTCAACCGTGCTATCGCTGCATTTGTAAACAACTGGCTTTCTAGGACCCTGTTTTTACCCTTTTATGGTGGCGGGTGGGGGTAAGGGGGAATGGTCAGGGGAGAAGATGGCAGGGACCGAACGGGTCGTCGTACTAATTCAAGATGCAATTTCCATCCAAATAATAGATTGTTATTAACAATGATCCTCTCTGCGAACCCTTTAAATTGCCCCTTGCCTCCCCTAGCAGCAAGAGGCGAGCCCTCATTCGCCGAGCAGACTCCGCCTTCCTCCTCCTCCCACTCCTCCCCATCACTACTCCCGGCTCTGGAAATTACAACTCCTGGGCGCGCGGCGTCTGGAGGAGGCTGCGCGGGGAGGGAGACGAGAAGGGGATTCCCGAGCCAGCCGGGCGCTCGCCCTCCGCCCGCTGGCTGCGGCGTCGCGCGGCCAAGGTCAGAGGCGCCGCAGGAGAAGAGGCTTCGAACCGAAGCGGAGGGTCAATCCTGCCCTCGGGGAGAGAGCCCCAGGGCGCGCTCGGCCCGCGGCAGCAGCGGCCGGAGTGAGAGGTGAGAGAAGGTCTCCGGGCCGGCACGGCCGCCGGAGGTAGTCGCTGGCGCGGAGACCCGGCAGGTGGCGGCCCCTGGGTCAGCGGGAGAGAAGCTCGAGCTGCACCTTCAGTTCCCGGGCGCTGTCCGTCGCCTCGTGGTGCTGAACCCAGCCCCAAGGCCAAGCGGCCTACTCGCCCTCCTTCTCAAAGATCGCCCGGACTAGGGGCGGGGCGAGGGCAAAGGGGGCCCCTGGACAGCTGCCTACTGGAATCTGGAACCGAAGGACTGAAACAGGAGAGCTAGCGATCCGCAACCCAGCAGCCGGTCCTGATGTGGAGAGGAGACGCCCGCTGCTGCCGGCGGCGGCGCTAGTGCTGATTCATCACCTAAAGCATCTCGCAGGCCACCGCGGGGGCGGACTCTGGCCGCAGGTTGAAGCGTCTGGTGCAGGAGCCTCGCGGGCAGGAGGTGAGGACCCTCTTTTACCTCTTCTCCCTCACCTAATCGTCTATGGGCGGTGGCCCCAGGACAGAGAGAGGGGCGTGCCCACGGGTTGCAAAGTAGTCATGCCCATGTGATGCTCCCTCCTCCCATCTCACTGGTGCTAACCTCACTTATTCTCCTCTGCCCGTCTGCGAAGCTCGGGCCATTCCACCTTCCACCCTGAGCAGTTCTCCGCCGGCTCAGCGATGGAGGAGGAGCTGAAGTGCCCAGTGTGCGGCTCTCTGTTTCGGGAGCCCATCATCTTGCCGTGTTCCCACAATGTCTGCCTGCCTTGTGCTCGTACCATCGCGGTGCAGACCCCGGACGGTGAGCAACACCTGCCCCCGCCGCTTCTGCACTCTCGGGGCTCAGCGCTGTCGTCAGGAGCCGCCGCCGCGCCCCCTCTAGACCAGGAGGCGGCGGCTGGCCCGGCTTGCAGCGGCGCGAGCGGAAGCGCAGCTGGCGGCCTGGGCGGCGGTGCGGGAGGCGGCAGCGACCACGCGGACAAGCTGAGCTTGTACAGTGAGACAGACAGCGGTTATGGCTCTTACACCCCGAGCCTCAAGTCCCCAAACGGGGTTCGAGTGCTGCCCATGGTGCCCGCGCCTCCCGGCTCCTCCGCCGCTGCTGCCCGGGGCGCTGCCTACTCCTCGCTGTCCTCGTCCTCAAGCTCCATCACGTGCCCGCAGTGCCACCGCAGCGCTTCCCTGGACCACCGCGGCCTGCGCGGCTTCCAGCGCAACCGACTGCTTGAGGCCATCGTGCAGCGGTATCAGCAGGGCCGTGGGGCGGCGCCGGGGTCGTCCTCAGCGGCTGCGGTGGCCATCTGCCAGTTGTGCGACCGCACCCCGCCAGAGCCGGCCGCTACGCTCTGCGAGCAGTGTGACGTGCTCTACTGCGCTGCCTGCCAGCTCAAGTGCCATCCATCCCGGGGACCCTTCGCTAAGCATCGCCTGGTGCAGCCGCCGCCGCCGCCCGCCCCCTCCGAGGTCGCCTCCGGGTCCCCGGGCGCTGTCCAGGGCGCCCCCAGCGGAAGTGGCGGTTGCAAGAGCCCCGGAGCCACCGGGGCCGGAGCTGCGGGGGGCAACACTGCCCGCAAGTACCCTACGTGCCCCGAACACGAAATGGAGAACTACAGCATGTACTGCTTAAGCTGCCGAACCCCGGTGTGCTATCTGTGCCTGGAGGAAGGCCGGCACGGCAAGCACGAGGTGAAGCCGCTGGGGGCCATGTGGAAACAGCACAAGGTGAGCGCCCGCTGGGCGGGGCAGGAGGACACGGGTGCAAAGAAAAGGGTGCCCCCTCCCGTTGGTTAAATGAACTCCAAGTACTCTGAGTTGGTGTTGGAAATGGGAAGGGAATGGAAAGAGGACATACTAGGTCCCCTCCCCCTTGAGGCTGTTTTGATTCTACCCAAAAGTCATCCAGAATGCAGAAGCAGGTCCCAGGACTCTTTCACTCCCAAAGTTGACTAATAAGTTACATTGATGACCCCTTTGGATTTATGGCACCTGGATTCATAGAGAGACTTTCTCTTACTGGGACTCTGGGTAATGGAAGTGTGGCAGGGTTGCAGAGTAAGCTCCTAGGAAGACAGAAAGCCACACTCATCTTCAGTCTGCTTTAAACCATCTTCCCAGGGACTTGCCTGGGAATGCCACCTCCCTAGTGGGAAGGAACAGCCTCTAATAGGCAACTCGCATACACTTGTGGCTGCCAATGTATCTTCATATGTGACCCAGAGGAGAAAAGCCTTCAGAAATCAGGTGAGGCCCTTGATCAGACCCCAAGGCATGAGTGAGGTCAGTTTTTCTAACAAACATTCCTTAATTTCCTAATCAAAGGCCAGGCTGAGCAACTGGACTCACTGCTAAGGTCAGTGATCCAGGTTCCTTGTTCAAAGAGTCCAATGGCAAGTTTGTATGTTTATCATTCAACGTCCTCTTTCTAGTAAACTCTTGCCCCATAGAGAAGCAGGAGGTCTCCAAAGAGCCCAACAAGTATGTATTCTGATTGAGGAGGAAAGACACAGGCAACTTGCCATGGTTATCTCTTCATATCATCCAACTGGAAATGGACAAAAAGGAGAGCACAGGGGGGAGAGAAGAAGAAGGGGCCAACCATTTATACTATAGATTTATTACATACAGTTGCTATACAATTTCTGCTACGGTGTGCCAGTTATTTCTGTAACTCAACATTTTCAAAGAAAAAAAATAAAGAACCCTTCAGAAATCCACCTTGGAGAGAGAAATCTGCATTATAGGCCAGAAAAGAGAAATCTGGAGTCAAATCTCTAATTCTAGAGCAGTGATTCTTATGTGAGAACAAATTCACTCTCCTTATAGGACATTGCCAATGTCTGGAGAGAGTTTTGGTTGTCACACTTAGGAAGTTGCCCCTGGCATCTGGGTTAGATGCCAAGAAGCTGTGAAATAGCCGACAGTGCACAGACAACCTCCATCGAAACAATAACCCATAAAAATATCAGTACTGTCTGTGGACTTAAAAATATTCACAACCTAAAAGTTGAGAGCTTTGTTTTATTTAGTGGAAATTTTTAGAACTTCATGCCCGGGAGGCAGCAGCTCAAGAAATCTTGAGAGAACTGCTGCGAGGAGGTGACAGGAGGAACCAGGTTATACAGAAATTTTGCAAATAAGGGCAAGTCTGAACATCAAAAGATTATCATTAATTAAAGAAAACCAGATAACCCAAGTTGAGGAATTTAGGGCTTTTCTGTGTATGGGAAGATGCAAGCATCTGGGCTCACTGAAATCATTCCTTTGATATGCACCTCAGCTACTGGGGGCCAATATCCTGTATTTTCTTCACATCCTTAGTGTCCTCAGGGCTTACTGTAGGGAGTGGCTGCAGCGGTGGCTACTAAATGGCTGGTATTCTTTCCTTCCTGAGTTCCCTTGGAGTTCACCAGCTCACCATCCATGGTGGCTGCAGTTGCTGCTGACCATGACATCTTTGTGTGTTGAAATATTCTATTTCTCATGTCTCTGACAGAAACCATGTTGTAAGTTATACAAACCTAGATCCAGCTCTCAGGGTTTGTAATTCACTTGCCATAAACATTTAGGCACAATTTTAAGCCCACTGAATAATGTCTAACTCAGATAGTTGTTGTTAGGGTAAGTGTAATACTGTATGTTTATCCTCTAGCACAGTACCTGACTCACAGTAACCAATATATATATATATATTTTTTATTATTGCCTTCCCTGGTATCTCACACGGTAAAGAATCTGCTTGCAGTGCAGGAGATCCAAGTTTGATCCCTGGCTTGTGAAGATCCCCTGGAGAACGCAAAGGCTACCCACTCCAGTATTCTTGTCTGCAGAATTCCATGGAGGAGTCTGGAAGGCTAGAATCCATGGGGTCACAAAGAGTCAGACACGGCTGGGTGAATTATAGTNACCCAGAGGAGAAAAGCCTTCAGAAATCAGGTGAGGCCCTTGATCAGACCCCAAGGCATGAGTGAGGTCAGTTTTTCTAACAAACATTCCTTAATTTCCTAATCAAAGGCCAGGCTGAGCAACTGGACTCACTGCTAAGGTCAGTGATCCAGGTTCCTTGTTCAAAGAGTCCAATGGCAAGTTTGTATGTTTATCATTCAACGTCCTCTTTCTAGTAAACTCTTGCCCCATAGAGAAGCAGGAGGTCTCCAAAGAGACCAACAAGTATGTATTCTGATTGAGGAGGAAAGACACAGGCAACTTGCCATGGTTATCTCTTCATATCATCCAACTGGAAATGGACAAAAAGGAGAGCACAGGGGGGAGAGAAGAAGAAGGGGCCAACCATTTATACTATAGATTTATTACATACAGTTGCTATACAATTTCTGCTACGGTGTGCCAGTTATTTCTGTAACTCAACATTTTCAAAGAAAAAAAATAAAGAACCCTTCAGAAATCCACCTTGGAGAGAGAAATCTGCATTATAGGCCAGAAAAGAGAAATCTGGAGTCAAATCTCTAATTCTAGAGCAGTGATTCTTATGTGAGAACAAATTCACTCTCCTTATAGGACATTGCCAATGTCTGGAGAGAGTTTTGGTTGTCACACTTAGGAAGTTGCCCCTGGCATCTGGGTTAGATGCCAAGAAGCTGTGAAATAGCCGACAGTGCACAGACAACCTCCATCGAAACAATAACCCATAAAAATATCAGTACTGTCTGTGGACTTAAAAATATTCACAACCTAAAAGTTGAGAGCTTTGTTTTATTTAGTGGAAATTTTTAGAACTTCATGCCCGGGAGGCAGCAGCTCAAGAAATCTTGAGAGAACTGCTGCGAGGAGGTGACAGGAGGAACCAGGTTATACAGAAATTTTGCAAATAAGGGCAAGTCTGAACATCAAAAGATTATCATTAATTAAAGAAAACCAGATAACCCAAGTTGAGGAATTTAGGGCTTTTCTGTGTATGGGAAGATGCAAGCATCTGGGCTCACTGAAATCATTCCTTTGATATGCACCTCAGCTACTGGGGGCCAATATCCTGTATTTTCTTCACATCCTTAGTGTCCTCAGGGCTTACTGTAGGGAGTGGCTGCAGCGGTGGCTACTAAATGGCTGGTATTCTTTCCTTCCTGAGTTCCCTTGGAGTTCACCAGCTCACCATCCATGGTGGCTGCAGTTGCTGCTGACCATGACATCTTTGTGTGTTGAAATATTCTATTTCTCATGTCTCTGACAGAAACCATGTTGTAAGTTATACAAACCTAGATCCAGCTCTCAGGGTTTGTAATTCACTTGCCATAAACATTTAGGCACAATTTTAAGCCCACTGAATAATGTCTAACTCAGATAGTTGTTGTTAGGGTAAGTGTAATACTGTATGTTTATCCTCTAGCACAGTACCTGACTCACAGTAACCAATATATATATATATATTTTTTATTATTGCCTTCCCTGGTATCTCACACGGTAAAGAATCTGCTTGCAGTGCAGGAGATCCAAGTTTGATCCCTGGCTTGTGAAGATCCCCTGGAGAACGCAAAGGCTACCCACTCCAGTATTCTTGTCTGCAGAATTCCATGGAGGAGTCTGGAAGGCTAGAATCCATGGGGTCACAAAGAGTCAGACACGGCTGGGTGAATTATAGTCTTAATCCTTAAAAGCACTAAACTTGCAGAAAGCTATAAGGCAACAGCAAAGAGCTCTTATTTGACCACAGTGATTTGACAATCTGGAGAAAACAGGAACTGGTAGCATGCTGAGCCCTAAAATAGCTTTGAGCTAAATGAGAATGTCCGCTCCAGTGAGCTGTCGTTCATATGACATTTTGTTGCATATCACTTCATGATAATTGTAGCTGCCTTGTTTATTTTATCTTTCAAGTGAAGAGACATTATTTTACAAATAAAGAAATCTTCTGCAAAAAGGTTGTGATCAATTATCAAGACAAGGTTCACGTTCAGATTTACAAACTGGTAAATTTTCAGAGCTTAGATAGCTAGAACTAATTTCGGAAGTTGCCACCCAAATTTTTAGGCTTAGTGTAGAGTGGAAACCAAACTGAGTTAAGGTGGATCTGCAATTTTAAAAGACTAAGTCTCTTACCTGGAAAAGTGATTTGGATAATGAGCAATGGTTTCAATAACCAAGATCATGCGGGGAAAACACTGGTCATCTTGATTTGGTATCAACAGCAGTTTTACAACATTTCTATCTGAGGAAATATGAAAAGAATACATAATAATTGCTCAATAGAGTGGGACAGTTATCTGAGGAAAACACAGCTATGCAGAATCTAAGTGTCTCAATTTAATATCACGTCTTCAGGGAACTAAGACATACTCCTAAGTAAAGAAGGCATTCTATGAGATACTTTGTGAAAACTTCTTTTCAAGAATGAGAGGAAGTCTGCTATTCTCTTTCACCAGGTGCTATTTTTCTACAGAACGGGAAATCATTAAGTGCTCCTTATCATCTCAAGTAAGGGTTGGAAATCTAAAGAAAAGATAATAGAGACAGCCTTGATGGAAAGTTTGATCTTGCTTTGTGAGCAGGCATCTGGACCACCATTTTGAGCTGTGAAGCTACTTTTGTTTGTTTGTCTTTAAGATTATTTTTTTATATGGGGCATTTTCAAAGTCATTATTTGTTATGATGCTTCTGTTTTATGTTTTGGTTTTTTGGCCCTGAGGCATGTGGGATCCTAACCAGGGATAGAACCCCATGCTCTGGAAGGCAAAGTCTTAACTACTGGACTGCCAGGGAAGTCCCTAGATGACTACTTTTGAAAGATAAACTCGATTTCACACCCCCACTGTGGCTGTTTGAGTTCTTTAGTAAAACTTATTAAAGTCTCTGGATTTGGTTGTCATCGTCATCACTGTCATAGTCTGAAAATCCCAGGAGCCATGACAATCTTGGTACACTACCAGAACTAGAATCAGGACAGAAATATTTCTCTAATATCTCTATGACTTGAGAAGCCTTAAGCAAAGCTTTAATTCCTCTCTAGTGCGACTGGAGCTTGCCATCTAATTAGTGATTCTTAGGCAAAGAGACGTGTGAGTGACACTGAAATCTATTTTGAAACAAGGTTGATTATCACCTCTCAAAAACAGTGTAAATGCTTCAGGTCTTGGCCAAACACATTTTTAAATGATTCTCCTGGAAGAGGCTTAATCATTTCAAAGAATTTGATGTGAAGAAGCAATGCAGTGCAAAAGATAAGACAAAGAAGGGAGGCTTTCCATGAGAGCTTCTGTCTTTTTGCTATTGGGTGGAATTCTAATTTTCCTGAAACTAGTAGGAGAGGGTCACTGTGGGATGGACCTCTTCCTACTGTGTCATGTCACAGAATGTCAGCAACCACTGTAATTCCTGCTGAGTGCAGAACTCTGAATTAAACTGGTTAGAAGTTGATTCTTGAACTGAGGTAGGGATTGCTGGATAAGCCCTTCTTCAGAAGTCTTTTGAGAACCATGAACAATAGAAGAGAATCAAAACAAAATCTCACTGTACCCCAGGAATACTGTCCCCAATGAATCAGCATTTCACAAGAGCAAAGGAGACAGTAAGGTCTAAAAACCACAGGAAAGACAGGACTTTAGGTTACTGCCATGTCCCAAGGATCTGCCACGCTTCTCAGCAGCCTGGTCCTACCTTATTTTTATAGACGAGATAAAGAATGGGATTAAACTTTAAAGTCTCAAAGGAAAGACTTTCTCCATTAAAAGATAACACATAAATGACAAAAGCAGAACATGTAATCATAATTGTATATGGTCATAAATATATTTATTAGAATATTTGTGGTACATTATAACTCAGGGAATAAATGCTCTTTGTTAAGCATTAGAATTATAGGTGTAGAAATTAAATATCATCTCCAAATTTCAATTTGCCAAGAAAAACAAATTCTAACATTTTGGAGTTTTTTTCCTTCTAGAATTCTATTATATATTTATTTTATAATTGTCTTTTTTTCTTTAGCAATACAATATGAATATATTTCCTGTCAATTAATGTACATCATTTTGGATGACTGCATGTTATTCCATTGTAAGGATTTATCCACATCCTAATGCTAGACTTTATCTAGGTGTTTTCAGTCTTTTGCTGATAGGAACATTTTTCAAGTTAAATCTATGCCTATATCCTTAATAATCACTTTAAGTTAAATTTCTAAATATGGAGCTGCTATATCAAAGGAGATCAGGCTTTCAGACATCTGATTAATGTTGCCAAATTGCTTTCCATAAAGTTCATACCTATCTTTTCTCCCAATAGCAAAATTATATTAAAAAATTTTAATTCATGTTGGCAAGGACCATGGAGGAAAACAAATAGATGGGTTGTCTTGTTTCTAGTAACCATTGTTTGCTATTTTCATTACATTATTATTAGAACTATTTTTAAAGAGGATCACAGTATCTAGTTTTTTATAACTACCTGCCTGTGATCTGTCTGCCTTCAAAAACTGGTTTAATATATATAACTATTGCTTAAATATGTGCATGTGTGCTAAGTCACTTCAATAGTGTCCAACTCTTTGTAAACCTATGGACCATAGCCCACCAGGCTCCTCTGTCCATGGAGATTTCCAGGCAAGAAAACTGGAGTGGATTGCCATGCCCTCCTCCAGGGGATCTTCCCAACCCAGGGATCAAACCTGAGCCTCTTAGGTCTCCTGCATCAGCAGGTGGGTTCTTTACCAGTAGCACCACCTATCCCATCTTGAATTAAGGCCCATGAAAAGACCAATGCTTCAGGGCCCATCTAAGGCATTTTTTAGTGGGATTGAAAGGGGGGAAAGAGATTTAGGTAAAGAGAAGTGTTTGGCAAATATCTGGGAGGTCTGAAGTTTCCAGATTTCTGGCTAATTACTGCAAGCTGAGAGTTACTTAACAGAAATCTCTCAGAGCTGTCAGAGCATGTGGCATGGAAATATACACAATCTGAGTGGAAATGTGGATTGTTTGAAATGTTGACTCTTGAACCAACTCTGGAGCTCTGGGAAATGAATTGCATAGGCTGGCTTCTGTTCCATCAGTCCTAGACTGGCTAAGAACCAGTGGCAAAACTGCTTAGACACCTGGGAACACGAGCTGACTCTGATAAGCTGAGGCTGCATTGTCTTCTGAAACCACCCTCTGTGTTAACATCACCACTGTCTTTAAAACCTCCAGGGCTCTAGCCTGCCTCACGCTTGGATTTAATTCCAGGCAGGTCAGTAATTCAAGAACAACTATTAGAAAGAACCCCTGTGTTACAAGCTTTGAAGTACCTTCTTTCCTCATCATTCCATACATCTGAAAAACAAAAAGTGTGTTTGAGAGAAAGCAAGAATCCATAAACTCGAATTGCTTTCTCTTCTCTCTGAAGGCTATTTATGGAGGATAGGGGTTCAGGAGAATTGAGAAGGACCTTAGAGACAGTGAAAGNAGAGAAGTGTTTGGCAAATATCTGGGAGGTCTGAAGTTTCCAGATTTCTGGCTAATTACTGCAAGCTGAGAGTTACTTAACAGAAATCTCTCAGAGCTGTCAGAGCATGTGGCATGGAAATATACACAATCTGAGTGGAAATGTGGATTGTTTGAAATGTTGACTCTTGAACCAACTCTGGAGCTCTGGGAAATGAATTGCATAGGCTGGCTTCTGTTCCATCAGTCCTAGACTGGCTAAGAACCAGTGGCAAAACTGCTTAGACACCTGGGAACACGAGCTGACTCTGATAAGCTGAGGCTGCATTGTCTTCTGAAACCACCCTCTGTGTTAACATCACCACTGTCTTTAAAACCTCCAGGGCTCTAGCCTGCCTCACGCTTGGATTTAATTCCAGGCAGGTCAGTAATTCAAGAACAACTATTAGAAAGAACCCCTGTGTTACAAGCTTTGAAGTACCTTCTTTCCTCATCATTCCATACATCTGAAAAACAAAAAGTGTGTTTGAGAGAAAGCAAGAATCCATAAACTCGAATTGCTTTCTCTTCTCTCTGAAGGCTATTTATGGAGGATAGGGGTTCAGGAGAATTGAGAAGGACCTTAGAGACAGTGAAAGGAAAACCCCAGATTACTACAGAAGAATGTGTTTCCTAGTATGGTACTGGTGGTCACTCCATGGCTAAGGTATTCTATTTTTAGCCTGCAATGGGATGTCCTGTATCTGGGTCTACATTGGCGGAGATGGGACCTTGCTTATAGATGCCAGTGAGATAGATTGTTTTAAAAAGGAGAGATCTCCTAATCTCTGAAATGGATTAGAGGGGCTGACATGCTGGCATACCGCCTGTTTCTGTAAATAAAGTTTTCCTGGGACACAGCCATCCTCATTTGCTTACATTCTGCCCATGGCTTCTTTGGGCGATGGTTGTTTTTGGTAGAGTTAGGTAGCTGTGACCAGAGATCTATAGCCTGCAAAGCCAAAAAGTATTTACTGTCTGGCTCTTTAGAAGTGCCAACTTCTAGACTAGGATCTCATGACTCAAAGAGTGGTCTGCAGAGCAGCAGCGGCACTGGGAGCTTTTTGGAAATGTGGAATCTTGAGACCCGCCACAGCTGACTGATGATTTGAATTCAGTAACATCCCTAGTTGGTTCAGACAGATGTTAAAGTTTGAGAAACCCTGATGGGAATACTTGGGGGCTCAAGGGCACTGGGCCCAACACTCTGTGCATGTCATCTGAGAAGCAGTGTGAAAGGGACTGTAGGGGAGAAGTTTGAACCAGAGTCTTAGTTACCCTGGGAATCTTCAAGCTCACCAGATTCTGGGTGCTAGGAGGGAGGCAGTGTGGGGCTCAAAAAACCCCTGACCCAGAGATAAGCAGGAAGCTCTGAGGGGCAGTGGTGCTGTCTGAGCCCTCCTAGGCCAGAGCATAGGTATCTTGTGAGAAGGGAACTTCAGACATATGCTCTTCACTGCTTCCCCGGTCTGAACAGAAACATGTTCACTGATGTTTGTGTATCTGGGTTTCCTTTGGGTATGTGTCTTAGTCCTTCTGTAAAGAAGCAAAGAGGGTGCTTTATCTACTCTTTAGGCAGTTTTGAAGAGCCTGCCCAGAGAATGAGGGCGGTTAGAACTCTCGGAACCATGAAACCCAAAGGAGCAGGAGAAAAATCCAGGCAGATATTGTGGGGATGTCATGAATTCACACCTCCCTGCCTAGAATTTCTATTTTCTAGGGTAGGCTGTTTCCTAGCAGAGATCATAACTCCAGCCTCCTCCTTTGCAGATGAGGAACAGTGAGGTTGAGGGGATTGTTACAGTTGCACAGCAATTTGTGAAATGATTCTGTAAAATGATGATCAAGTTTCCTCCTTTGTACCTTTCAATTGACTACAGAAATGTAACAGAATACTCTGTGTATCTGAACAAAAACAGGTGGCATACGGCATCCCCTAAAGAGTCATTAGGAATGGGAAAAAATAAAGGGTTGGCGGACACCTAGTCTAGAAAGTGGAGCAGCACGTGGGGCACAACCCCTCCCTCATTTGACTGCAATGGGCTACAGAAAAGGGAGATGAAAGGGTACAAGGAGACAGTGCATCCTCTTTAGAGNGTGAAGGACAGGGAAGCCTGAAGTGCTGCAGTCCGTGGGGTTGCAAAGAGTCAGACACGACTGAGCAACTGAACGGAATGCTGCTTAGCATTCTCTGAGTTTCTTTGATTCATGGTTTGATGTCTCACTATTTTTGGCAAATTCTCATCTGGTATCTTCAGATGATTCTGCTCTGCTCTTCATCTCTCTCTTTTACTGTGGTGTTCCAATTGCATGTATGTTACACTGTTTGATATTGTTCCACA
The DNA here is from genome assembly GCA_006410735.1 of Raphicerus campestris. NCBI lineage: Eukaryota > Metazoa > Chordata > Mammalia > Artiodactyla > Bovidae > Raphicerus > Raphicerus campestris. The sequence goes on along the minus strand of SJYW01035122.1, from coordinate 272,424 downwards.
GTTCTTGAACGCTCAGTTCTTTTCCCTTTAATCATTCTTTTTGTCTCTGTGTTACAGTTTCATTAGTTTCTATTGATCTCTCTTTAAGTTCACTGATTCTTTCCTCGGCTGTGTCAAGTCAACAAATTAGTCCCCTTTTATCTTTTCTCTTTTCTCTGCATCTTCTCAGTTTTCCTGCCTTCCCCCAGCAGTAGGAAGCCTTGAATGATCTGGACCCACGGCTGTCTCCTGCATCTTCTCTAGGAAGACTGGNTGTGTCAAGTCAACAAATTAGTCCCCTTTTATCTTTTCTCTTTTCTCTGCATCTTCTCAGTTTTCCTGCCTTCCCCCAGCAGTAGGAAGCCTTGAATGATCTGGACCCACGGCTGTCTCCTGCATCTTCTCTAGGAAGACTGGTATTTTTCTTTTCCCTGTCTCCAGCCCTATGGGGTCTTCACTTTGCTTGGGGTGGTAGGGGAAAGGGACAGGTTTTTCTGTGTGTCCCCAATGGCTTAAGGAGATAAGGGTCCTGGTAGGGCTTTGTATTTTCCTGCGGTGACTGTCTCATCTCTCCTTCAAGCTAGCTATGAGGTGCAGATATCTCCCTTTTAAAATGTAATAGATCCTTTAGATTATGCAAATAGTCAGATTTCACTTTTCTCCTTGGTTGCCAAAATGCTTAGAGCCAAATATTTGGTGTGTACACAATGGATACAATTTGGCGTGAAATTTATGTTATAAATTTTGAACCTCATTTCCAGCTCCGTTTATGCTACATCCCTTGTTTTTCTTTAAGTAATGCAATCTTGAATTCTATAAACCCCTGAAAGCTATCTTAAATCCCCTTTGAACTAAATAGATTAATGAATAATCAAGCAAGTGTCTTGCTTGAATAAAGCAAAAAAGAAAAGGAAACTTCTGGAAAATCTTGTTTAAAAAGTCCTCTACTTTTGAACAGTGCCTATTTACTGTTACAAAAGCAAAATACTGTTTGAAAATGTTCAGAACAAGAAATAGGGACCCTCCCAGTCAGTGGGATGCATGACTGCTCCCTGCTCCCTTTTAGTCCCTTACACTAAGGAAACTCCAGAATGACTATGCCTGGTCTTGACTGCAGGATCATTTGTCCTGTTTTACAACTTTCCTGTGAATATCACCACATATCTCAGCTTGTTTGGAGGGTGTGATTATCACCTCTCAAATTGGCTTCCTGTACAAGTATTTGCAGTTTATTCCTGATGAATATTTGTCTTCCACATAGCTCAGCAGGGTTCCACTTCTGTAGCTTGTTTGGAGGGGAAGATGCTAAGAGGGGAAGTCAGGGCCCATTAGGGCCAGAAGACCTCGCTGAGAGGCTGTCAGGAACCATGAGAGATTTGAGAGTTTAGCCTGTGTACAAGCTTACACACGCATTTGCCACGGTTCATGGATGTGGACAGGAGACATGAAACTCCTGGGTGAGAACTAAGACAGTTTATTACTCTCAGCAGTAGCAACAGTCATAGTATCAGCATGTTTGTGCCATTTCCGTGAGCCCAGTTCCCCCAAGATGTGAAGATAGCCAGATGACATCGGCACACACAGTAAATTGCCTTACAGAAGAGAAACATGAGCTTAGGGAAGCTGAATTTTTGGTAAAAGGCATTAATTAAGCACAAGCCTCTTTGCTCCAGAGGGAGACAGTAAGTCCAGTTTCCAAGGAGGTTGTCTATGCAAAGATCCTTGGAAGGACTGCCCAGGACAAAGAGCAATCAGCGCCTCACTGACAACACTCGGAGAGACACAAGAGAGCAAAATTACCTTCCCACAGGAAGATTAAATCAAAATTCAGGTAGTTCCTCAAGTGATTTCTGCTTGTGTACATTATGGGTAACTTCTCCAAGCTCCTCTGGTTCTCAGAACTTCTTGTTTCACTTGGGGTACACAGACTTCAGGGTTTTTCTGGGTGTTGTGATAGTGATGGTGGTGGCGATGGTGGCGGAATGTCTGTGGTGCGGTCCACAGGACGTATGAGTACAGTTAGGGTGACTCATTCCTGGGCGCATTTGTGTCTCCTCCAGCATGGGAAGGACAAACACCATCTCACGGCTTCATATTATGCAACTGAAAAGCATTCCATTGGATAGGCATTCACCGGGCACCTACGTAACCCACAGGCTGCGCTGAGGGTTGTGGATACATTTGAAACAGGCTACAGGTAGCTCACAGTCAACCGGAGGAGAGGATAATTTTACTCCCCTATAATATTTGCACAACTGATATTCAAAAGTGGAATAACTACAGTATTTGTCAAGTGAAAAAAATGATGAGAAAAGGGGGTAGGGGGAAGGCAGTTAACTTTGCCTGGAGATTGGGAAGGGGAAGGGTAGCAAGTGGGAGACTGAAGAGAAAATGACGTTTGAGCTGCAGTCCTGAATGATGAGTAGTTTTTACAGCAGGGAAAGAAAACGTGAAAGTGTTAGTTGTGTCCAATTCTTTGCATTCCCATCGACTGTAGCCCTCCAGGCTCCTCAGTCCCTGGAATTCTCCAGGCAAGAATACTGGAGTGGGTCACCATGCCCTCCTCCAGGGGATGTTCCCTACCCAGGGATCGAAAGGAGAGACTTAAATATACAACATTGTGTGAGGTGTTAACAAAGATAGTGAAAGTCAAGTTCCTACTTTCAAACACCAGGGATGAACATATATTCACACACGAGGGCCACTGAGAACTACGACACCGCTTCTGATAAAAGTGAGGGAACTTAAATTACCCACACAGCAGCCGAGACTCAGAAAACATTCTGGATCTTGAGACAGTGGTGAGAGAATGATGGGATAAACGGGTTCCAGAAGCGGCATTTTAGGGGACAGCTACTTTGGGAGCCTAAGAAAGATTAGCTGTTGGCTTCATTTAAATTTCAGTGAAGAATAGAGATAGCTTGGCTATAATCCTTTTGAAAGTTCTTGTAAATTTTCATTATTTTCCCCGGGTTGTTATATTTATCCAGTTTGCTTGTAAAACTTGGCAGCAAAACCCTTTTCAACATCTCAATTAGCTTTACTGAGTTAAGAGGAGAGAGGGGGCAAAAAAAGAAGTGAGGAAACTACGAGAGAAAAGGCTTGCAGGAGCAAGGCCGCAGTGAAAGGAGCGTGGGAAAAGGCTGATAAAGGAGTCGATTTTGCACTGGCTTTTTAGATGGACAGAAGGGCCCGTCTCTCCACTTGCACACGAGAAATAAAGAACAGCACCAGAGCACAGATGTGTCATTGTGCTCAGTCACTCAGTCATGTCAGACTCTGCGGCCCCATGGACTGTGGCCCACCAGGCTCCTCTGCCCATCGGATTCTCCAGGCAGGAGTACGGGAGCAGGTTTCCTCTTCCTGCTACAGGGGATCTTCCCAACCCAGGGATCAAACCCGAGTTTTCTGTGTCTCCTGCACTGGCAGGCGGGTTCTTTACCACTAGTGCCACCTGGGAAGCCCAGAGTGCAGATAAGTGGCACTAAACCCTAAGTGTAAAAGAGTGCAGAGCAGAGTCGGATCAACAGCAGATAGCAGGGTGGGCTGCAGGGAGGGGACTGGAGCTGAGTTGGGTTTCAAAGTGTTGGGAGGATTTGGAGAGCTGAAAGGAAGGAGGTATCCAAATGAAAAGAAAGTGCTCTCTCTCTTTCTCTCTCTCTCTCTCTCTCTCTTTTTTTTTTTAATAATTTGACCATGGATAGTGAAAGTCTCTCAGTCGTGTCCAACTCTTTGTGACCTATGGACTATAGCCAGCCAGGCTCCTTTGTCCGTGGGATTTTCCAGGCAAAAATACTGGAGTGGGTTGCCATTCCCTGCTCCAGGGGATCTTCCTGACCCAGGGATCAAACCTGGGTCTCCTGCTTGTAAGCAGATTCTTTACTGTCTGAGCCACCACAAAAGCCCAACCAACTTACTCTAAGGTAAGTCCTCATCAGACATGATTGTCCCCAAAACCATTCTGTTACGGTTGCCAGTGACTGGGGCTAGCCTGATTCCAATAAAGAGGTAGTTTGGGTCATAGGTGATTAAAAATATATATATATCAGNGCTCCAGGGGATCTTCCTGACCCAGGGATCAAACCTGGGTCTCCTGCTTGTAAGCAGATTCTTTACTGTCTGAGCCACCACGGAAGCCCAACCAACTTACTCTAAGGTAAGTCCTCATCAGACATGATTGTCCCCAAAACCATTCTGTTATGGTTGCCAGTGACTGGGGCTAGCCTGATTCCAATAAAGAGGTAGTTTGGGTCATAGGTGATTTAAAAAAAAAAAAAAAAAATTACCTGGCTTTGCCCTGCAAATGGCATTTGTACAAAGACAAAGTCAGAATTCTGGCCCAGAGGTCTGTGCACCCAGCATCCTGTCCCAAGCTGATACACTGCCACTGGAACACAATCTCTTTGGTCTCTGGCCTTTTTTCAGGCAAGCACAATCTTGCTGTGCCCTGGTCTACTTTTCTACCAACTGGGTTTTCTCAGAGTCTCCACGACACTCGTTCTCATGCGCTAAACAGCTTTAAATGTAAAATCCCACCTAACTGGACTTTTCTTATTTACACCTGTCAGTGCTATTTTGTGGGTGACAGAGACTTACCAGTTCCCCTTATTTAATCAACTTTGTGTATCACATGCATGGGCTTCCCAGGTGGCTCAGTGGTAAAGATTCCACCCACAGTGCAGGAGACGCAGAAGACGCAGGTTTGATTGCTGGGTCAGGAAGATCCCCTGGAGAAGGAAACGACAACACACTCCAGTATTCCACGGACAGTGGAGCCTGGCGGGCTACAGTCCATGGGGTCACAAAGAGTCAGAAACAACTTAGTGACTCAGTTCAGTTCAGTCGCTCAGTTGTGTCCAACTCTTTGGACCCCATGGACTGCAGCACGCCANAAGCCTGGACCTTACTGAGTCTTTATACAGCCTTTCCTCAGTGCATGTGGGAGGACAAAGTAAGGTCTTTTCTTTTAAGGACACTAATCCCATCATGGGGGCTCCACCCTCAAAACCTAATCACATTCCAAAGTTCCCATCTCCTAATACCTCCATACCAGAGGTTAAGGCCTCCATATATGGATTTTTGGAAGACACAAACATTCAGTCCATAACAACCCATATATGATAGACCCAGATCAAACAATCAAGAGGACTCTGGAGGACTTTCTTGGTGGTCCAGCAGTTAAGAATCTACCTGCCAATGCAGGGGACATGGGTTCAATCCCTGGTCCGGGAAGATCTCACGTGCTGTGGGGCAACTAAACCCATGTGCCACAACTACTGAACCCACCGTGTTGCACGTACTGAAGCCTGAGCAGAGAGAATCTATGCTCCACAACAAGAGAAGCCACCGCAGTGAGAAGCCTGCTTACCAAAACCAGAGAGTAGCCCCCCTTCCACAACTAGAGAAAGCCTGTACAGCAATGAAGACCCAGCACAGCCAAAAACAGATAAATAAATAGATTATTTTTAATTTACAGGTTTCTTTAGTTTAATAAAGTAATAGCATGAGTAATCTAAAAGGATAGTTATCATTATTAATTAGGATGATTAAATATTTTAAACAGTGATATTATTAATAAAGTTACCATGAAAACAATAGTTAAATTATTTTATAATTTACACTTTCAAAGAAATACAAACAGCTGTTATTATTTGAAAAGAATTGATATAAATTTAACAAATTAGAAAAACTTGCACAAAAAAGTAGACTGTTTAAAGCGGTTCAACACTTCTTACAACCCAGAAATCAAACTTAAAGCATCCTGCTAGATAATCATTGCATTATTATCTCCCAAACATTCGCTAAAGAAGAACATTTAAAACGTCCTGTTTTGGTGTGATCAGCTTTAAAAAGTAGCAAAAGAGGATTTGGGGAAAGCTCAAGCTCTATTTCCAAGTATAATAGTGCAAACTCATATGAGGAGAGGACCCTCTATAACAAAGAGATGAAGAACTTTCTGAGACAGACAGCTACAGATGGCAGAGCCAAGACTCGGCCATATGCCCAGAGTCCTCTTGCACAATGCACTGGGGTAGTCGCTCAGTCGTGTCTGACTCTTTGTGACCCCATGGACTGTAGCCCACCAGGCTTTTCTGACCATGGAATTCTCCAGGCAAGAATCCTGGAGTGGGTAGACATTTCCTTCTCCAGGGGATCTTTCCAACCCAGGGATTGAACCTAGGTCTCCTAGTTCTCCTGGGCAGATTCTTTACTATCTTAGCCACCGGGGAAACCAGCTTAATGCATTATGAGGCCCTATAACTCCATCTAGAAGGAGGCGAGGTGGAGCCAGAAAACTACCCCGTGTGCCTAGAAGCTACTCCTTCAGGCTGCAGGCAAAGACGTGATGCTAGGCCAGGAAGCAGGTGGTTTGGCCCTGTTGGAAATACTGACATTTTTAAGCTGGCTAAACTCAGAGACTCTATAGCAAAGTAATTGTAACCTTCAAAAAATAGGAAGGCATAAAATGCAATGTTTGATTCAAGTTCAAAATCTATTCAGTCATTTTAAAATATTTATCTTCTGTCTGGATATTTCCTTTCTTTCCAAGAGTATAGTATGGTCACAGAGACTGAACAACTCATTCTCACTTCGCAGATGGCAAGGTCTTCCTCTGACCATGGAGTTCTCCAGGATAGTGGAGTGGATTGCCCTTCCGTTTTCCAGGGAATCTTCCCCACCCAGGGATCAAATCTGGGTTGCCTGCATTGCAGACAGATGCTTCACCATCTGAGCCACCAGGGAAGCCCTTCTCTAGGACCAGAAGAACACAGATTTCCATGTCCCCTGCTGGCTCCCTAGACAGTCCTTGTGGAAAAGAGGAAGAGCATGTCTCAAAAAACTGCAGCCAAATACAATATGCTGTGAGCCTGTAACCTGTTGCCAATAAGTAATTTGTCCCTTGAGCAATGGTTTCCACCTTTGCCACCGACCCCTGGCTCCTTTTCCAGTAGAACAACCAGGGCCAGTTTCCACAGTGCTGCCACCTGGGCAAGGAGAGCTGACTTGCGGCCCCACCACATGGGAAGGAACTGGGGTCAAGAGAGGTATTAATACAAGTGTGTGCTTGTTGACCAGCTCTCACAAGGGAGCCCGGGCTCTTCCGTCAGGCCTTTGCTGCACCCTGCTGGGCTGGGGTCACAGGCAAGTCTGATGAGCCTGGCGCAGTGTCTAGTGAGCTGTGAGTTCATTCCCCTTTCAGCTGGGTGTCTGCCTAAGGCCACTGGAACCTTTCAAAAAGTCACTTGTTCTGGGCTCCTTGCCAAGCTCCAGGATCTATTTGCCAAGTAAGAAGTAGGTCGAGAGCAGGGCTGGGCTGTGGGGAGACCAGGGCTGGTGGGGGCAGAGCCATGCTGGCCCCAGTTTCCCAGGTGGAAGGAGGGGGACACTCACTAATGCGGCTTCTTGTGGACAAGTGTGCTGCCTGTGGGTCTACAGGGATCTGTCTTGGTTAGCATCCGCTTCTAGTGGAGCAATTGCTTTGCTTTCTATTCAGCCAGTGAGCAGTTTTTGAGCCCCTATTTTGTGCCTGGCTAGAAAGACAAAGTCCCCACCATGAAGGAGTGCATAGATTCCCAGGAATGGGCCTCTCCTTCAAGAGAAAAGGGGTGCAGCCTCTGAGGGCCCTCTTCTTGCAGTGTGTGTGGTAGGGAGGGAGGCACCCCTTTCCTGGACACAGATGATGAGTCTGTGTGACGCTGACCTCTCCAGCTCCTCCTGAGTGAAGTTATCAGACACAGGCTGAGCTGCTAAGGATGAGTGCAAAGATCTGTGCTGCCCAGGACAGCAGCCACTGGCCATACATGGTGGCTGAAAACTAAGTAAAATTTCAAGCGCTCGGAGCCACCCATACTGGTGGCAGCTGTATGAGACAGCAGGTGCAGAATGCTCTGCTATTCCTGCGATTTCTATTGGCTAGTCTTCCTGCATAGATAATTGCAACAGAATTGTCCATAGTGGGTAAGCATGGAGGGAAGGGCTTATACCAACTGAAGTGTGTGTGTTTGGGGTTGGGGGGGAGTGCAATTGGGAAGCCATTGGAGGCAGGGAGAGCTTCTCCAGGAGCTACCTCTCAGCTGAGTCACACTCGAGGCTCCCAGCCATCTCTCAGAGCAGGACACAGCCCAGACCTCACCTTGAACATTGGTCACCTTCCATCTTCCCATGTCTTCTCATCCACTCTGTGGCTATGTTTGTACCATCCAGTGGATCTCAAAGTGCATCAGACATCCCTGGATAGCTTGTTAAAAGAAAGATTCCTGGGCTTTGCCCCCAGGTTCTGAGCAGTAAGACTGGGGTGAGGCCAGAGAATTTGGATTTCTAGCAAATTCCTGGGTGATGCTGATGTTGAGGGTCTGGAAACCACACTTGCGACACCATGGATATGGTCCAAAGAACCACATTAATTGACCCGTTCATTCCACAAATATCCACATTGTTTAATGCTGCCGTGTGCCTGGTGCTCTTTCTGGATGTGAGCAACCAGAGAACTTACATTCTTGGGAGGAGAGACACACAGCAAACAAACCTGTGTTGGGTGGTAATGAACATTATGAAGAAGCATAAAGCAGGGCAAGGGGAGAGGCCTCTCAGACAGATCATATTTGAGCAGAGACCTAAAGACAGTGGAGAGTGGGTATGACCCAGCTTTTCTGGCCCATTTTTTTCTCTGCCCTCAGCTTTTTAATTTAAAACATGAGAATACCATTAAAAATCAAGGGCATCAGGAGATTTCCCTGGCGGGTCCAGTGGTTAAGACTCCACACTTCCACTGTAGGGGATATGGGTTCAATCCTTGGTTGGGGAACTAAGATCCCACAGGCTGCAGGGCATGATCAAAATATAAATAAATAAAATTTAAAAACAAAGGGCATCAGTCTATTCAATAGTGAAGTTTTGAAGACAGATTCGATTGTGTGGGCATATGTTTCATTGAAAAGAAGCCTGAGGCTAAAGGCTATAGATTTGAAACCAGCCTGCAGCTCTGCCTTTGGGTCCCAGTAACTGAGCAGAGTTAGGTGTCTCGATTGCCAAGGAGGCCACCACCATCCCTTCTACATGGTGACTTGGGACCCTCCATCCACATGGCTCAAGCTCATTTCCAGGTCTCTTTCCCACCCATCTCACTTAGGCCAAAGCGCAACTGTATACACATGAGGTGGGCAGAGTGTGGCCTAGCACCTGGGGTGTCCACACTTTGGTGTCTGAATGACCCACTGATGGGGGTAGAGCTGCTGTGGGAGGGGCAGGGGCCAGACCCGGTCAAGTCTATACTTGCTTCTTGTCCTGGGTCCTGTCAGCCCCAACTAACTAGCTGAATGCTCCTTACTTCTATCCAGCTTTGGGGTGCAGAAAGAAGAGAGCAGGTCAACCAACACTTTATCAGCCATCGCTGGAAAAACCAGCCCATGCTGCAATGACCGGGCTCCCTCCATAGAGGACAGCTCTTGGTTATACCCTGCTATAAACACAGCTTTCAGAGTGAAGGGCAGACCCAATGCCTTTAACATCTAATTTTCCTTTTCAACCTGTAATATCTTTTAGGCCCAGCTGTCTCAGGCCTTAAATGGAGTTTCTGATAAGGCAAAAGAAGCAAAGGAATTTCTGGTTCAGCTGAAGAACATTCTGCAGCAAATCCAGGTGAGCCCAGACCCCACCCCTCCGCAGAAGGGATGAGGAAAGGGAAGGCCCCTGGCAGCTCTTCTCAGTGCTGAACTCGGGGAGGCCCAACTGTTCCACTGCACAGCCTCCAGTGTTGCAGACACTACACACCCAACCCACTGGCAGCCATCCGGTAGGAAGGGGATTTCGCTTGAACTCAGAAAGAATCGTAGAAAGAGAACCAGGCAGAAATAATGCATGGCCATACAGTGCTATCCCTGTGTGTTTACAGTGCTTTCATACCAAATGCATCGTAATATAAAAGCACCAGTTACTAAATAAACGTATTTACTGAGCACCCATGCTGTGTCACGTACAAGCCTGACACTGATCAATAAGGTGCGGTCTGTGGCCCCGAGAGCTCTGTTAGGGAGAGAGTGTATAAACTCAGGCAGGGAGGAACTTTCACACAGATCGCGGACTTCCTGGTGTCTGGGTGGAAAAGGGGCACTGAGGGCACTGAACTCTAATCCAGCCAATGGAAACCACCCTGCCCAATGAGCTAAAGCACAGAGTTCAGCCACCAGGCATTTCCTTCCCTGCTTCTGTTGTTTCAGGACACCAGCTATTTGGTGGGGTTGCTATAGTGAAACACCACAGACTGAGTGGGTTCAACCCCAGTAACCTATTTTCTCACAGTGATGGAGGCTAGAAGTTCAAGATCGAGGCGTGGGCAGGGGTGGTTCCTCCTGAGGGCTCTCTCCTGGGCTGGCAGACAGCCACCGCAGCCCTGCATCCTCGGAGGGCCCTCCCTCTGTGCCTGTCTGGGTCCTGACCGCCTCTTCTAAGGACACAGTCACATTGGATCAGAGCCCAGCCTAAGGACCTCGTTTAAGTTACTTCTTTCAAGGCCATTTCTCCAAACACAGTCTTGTTCTGAGGTCATGGGGGTTCAGATTTCAGCATAGGAACCAGGGGCAGGGGTGGGAGAAAACACATTAGCCCATGACACAAGGTCTGAATCCAGGCTGATCTGAGAGGTATTGAAGGATTCTTTTTCACAACTGAGAAAGACAGATCCTACAGCCAGACCCTTGGGTTTTGCTTGTTTTACTGTTTTCTGATTATGAAAAGTAAATATGTTCTAGAAATTGTGAAAAGTAGAAAATAGCAGGCAAAAGCAAAAGAAGTTCACCAATATCTCACCCCTTTAAGTGGCCTCCCCACTATTTTGACACACTCTTCCATTAGTTTACACACACAGACACACACACACACAGAGTATGCAATTATGCTGTGCACACTTGTAGCTGCTTTTTTTTCTTGCTGAGTCTCTCATGAGTGTTTCCCATGACACTGAAAACTCTCACAAACCTGCATGGCTCAAGTGATGTTGAATATTCGTTCCATCATCCGATGTGCTGAGACTCACATGCACGCTCTCCAGTCTGGAAGCAGGACCACTCTCTCTGGGGCCCACTTGCTGACCTGGCTGTGTCTCTAGCACCGGCCAAGTCTCTATGTCTGCTCCCTAAAGCTCTCTGTATCCCACAGGAGAATGGCCTGGACTACGAGGCCTGCCTGGTGGCTCAGTGTGATGCGCTGGTTGATGCTTTGACCCGGCAGAAAGCCAAGCTGCTCACCAAGGTCACCAAAGAGAGGGAGCACAAGCTGAAGGTGGGTACCTAGCAGCCAGCGCGCCCAGTCCCATCCCCCTCCCTACCCAGGGTGGGGGAACATGTGGTGTAGACACGGGATCAGTGTTAGTTGAAGGTATGAATGAATGAACAAGTGAGGNCCAGTCCCATCCCCCTCCCTGCCCAGGGTGGGGGAACATGTGGTGTAGACACGGGATCAGTGTTAGTTGAAGGTATGAATGAATGAACAAGTGAGGGGAGGAAGCACTGAGCAGGTTCCCTGGGACCTACGTACCCTCGTGCCACTTTGCCTGCAGTAATTGCCATGCCTACTCTCCCTCCAAAGCGGGGACCAGACACCTGAATCCTGCTGCTTTTAGTCAGAAGCCCCCCTCTCCCATCTGCTGGGCCCCTGCTTTCTGTGGAAGACACACACCCTGCTCCCAGCTTGCAAAGCGGAGACGGCCCCGTTGCATGACGAGGGCTGTGCTCAGGGCCCCGGCTCGGCCCCACCGTCAGGTTTTCTGGCATCTGGAGCTTGCGTGGTCAGCACGGTGGCCCGTGATCACCGTGTAAAGGCAAGATTTCCCCTCACTCGCACAAGGCCCCTGGTCCAGGCAGCTGCCCCGTGAACACCCTGCCTTAATGAAGGCTACTCACTTCATGGTCTGGGCCTGTCTCTTATACACATCTCCCAGGTTCTGAGCAGTNTCCCCTCACTCGCACAAAGCCCCTGGTCCAGGCAGCTGCCCCGTGAACACCCTGCCTTAATGAAGGCTACTCACTTCATGGTCTGGGCTCGATCTATTTCATAAACATTTCCCAACCAAACCAGAAATATTACTAAAGGGCAAGAAGGAATGTGTGCTGGGGATGGTCCATGGATTACATGCAAAGCAGCTGAGCCCCTCAAGTGACCACCCAGCAAGCGAGAGTGGGGGGCATGGATTGGTCACATGGGAGGGTTCAGATTGTGTGCGTTCTCTGGCTTTTATACAGAGTTCAGGAAGTGTGCTCTGTTGGGTGTGGCAGGCCTGCTTGTGGGACAGTGTGTCCAATTACTCTCTTGTAACAAGGGCACGTGGAGCTCAGGAGCAGAGTAGCGGCAGAGGAGGGCACAAAGGAGTCGAGACAGTGCTGCCTCCCGCTGCAGCTGGGCTGTTCTTTGTCCATGAGACAGTTACCAGCGGTCTTTTTCATGGCAGATGGTTTGGGACCAGATCAATCACTGCACGCTGAAGCTGCGCCAGTCCACTGGGCTGATGGAGTACTGCCTGGAGGTGATCAAGGAGAATGACCCCGCCGGGTTCCTGCAGGTGAGAGGGCTGGCAGTCCTTCTTCCAACTCCATGGCCGCATCCCAAACCAGCCAAGGTTCTAGGAAAGTCCCTCCCCGTGACTTGGAGTTGAGCAGATTCTCCTGTGCTCAGTGATTCTAGAACACCTGAAATCTCATCTTGGCTGTTCTCATAAGCTCTGACCTGGCTCTGGGTCATCATCAAATGAGGAGGTCAAGCATCACAGTCTCTAGGCCTGCAGTGCCATGCTCTTGTGGCTCGACTTCCTAGAACACCAGTGCAACATTTTCCCCACAGATGAAAGAAGACAGTCTGCCAGTCAAGCTGGAAAGATTGCACTGGAGAAGTGAGTTAGCAGAATCCACATGACCCCCAGTGGGCAGAGTCCTGCAGGTCTGGACTGCCTTGCTGGGCAACCCCCAGCAGCCAGTCTAATCCGGGTCATGAGCATCTCTTGGGAATACTTCTGTGACTCAAACAAAAGCCCAGTCCTCCTCCTGTGGGGAAAATGATGAATCTCCTTGACTGGTCCCCAGGAAGGGTACACAGGCATCATAACCAAATGTTCTGAATGAGCAAGACTTTCTCCAGCAGAGAACAGAGCTGTGGGTTTGATACAGTGAGAGTTTGGAGCAGAAGCTGCA
>SJYW01035122.1:246003-258085 GCA_006410735.1 Raphicerus campestris | reverse complement strand
TGCAGCTTCTGCTCCAAACTCTCACTGTATCAAACCCACAGCTCTGTTCTCTGCTGGAGAAAGTCTTGCTCATTCAGAACATTTGGTTATGATGCCTGTGTACCCTTCCTGGGGACCAGTCAAGGAGATTCATCATTTTCCCCACAGGAGGAGGACTGGGCTTTTGTTTGAGTCACAGAAGTATTCCCAAGAGATGCTCATGACCCGGATTAGACTGGCTGCTGGGGGTTGCCCAGCAAGGCAGTCCAGACCTGCAGGACTCTGCCCACTGGGGGTCATGTGGATTCTGCTAACTCACTTCTCCAGTGCAATCTTTCCAGCTTGACTGGCAGACTGTCTTCTTTCATCTGTGGGGAAAATGTTGCACTGGTGTTCTAGGAAGTCGAGCCACAAGAGCATGGCACTGCAGGCCTAGAGACTGTGATGCTTGACCTCCTCATTTGATGATGACCCAGAGCCAGGTCAGAGCTTATGAGAACAGCCAAGATGAGATTTCAGGTGTTCTAGAATCACTGAGCACAGGAGAATCTGCTCAACTCCAAGTCACGGGGAGGGACTTTCCTAGAACCTTGGCTGGTTTGGGATGCGGCCATGGAGTTGGAAGAAGGACTGCCAGCCCTCTCACCTGCAGGAACCCGGCGGGGTCATTCTCCTTGATCACCTCCAGGCAGTACTCCATTAGCCCAGTGGACTGGCGCAGCTTCAGCGTGCAGTGATTGATCTGGTCCCAAACCATCTGCCATGAAAAAGACCGCTGGTAACTGTCTCATGGACAAAGAACAGCCCAGCTGCAGCGGGAGGCAGCACTGTCTCGACTCCTTTGTGCCCTCCTCTGCCGCTACTCTGCTCCTGAGCTCCACGTGCCCTTGTTACAAGAGAGTAATTGGACACACTGTCCCACAAGCAGGCCTGCCACACCCAACAGAGCACACTTCCTGAACTCTGTATAAAAGCCAGAGAACGCACACAATCTGAACCCTCCCATGTGACCAATCCATGCCCCCCACTCTCGCTTGCTGGGTGGTCACTTGAGGGGCTCAGCTGCTTTGCATGTAATCCATGGACCATCCCCAGCACACATTCCTTCTTGCCCTTTAGTAATATTTCTGGTTTGGTTGGGAAATGTTTATGAAATAGATCGAGCCCAGACCATGAAGTGAGTAGCCTTCATTAAGGCAGGGTGTTCACGGGGCAGCTGCCTGGACCAGGGGCCTTGTGCGAGTGAGGGGAAATCTTGCCTTTACACGGTGATCACGGGCCACCGTGCTGACCACGCAAGCTCCAGATGCCAGAAAACCTGACGGTGGGGCCGAGCCGGGGCCCTGAGCACAGCCCTCGTCATGCAACGGGGCCGTCTCCGCTCTGCAAGCTGGGAGCAGGGTGTGTGTCTTCCACAGAAAGCAGGGGCCCAGCAGATGGGAGAGGGGGGCTTCTGACTAAAAGCAGCAGGATTCAGGTGTCTGGTCCCCGCTTTGGAGGGAGAGTAGGCATGGCAATTACTGCAGGCAAAGTGGCACGAGGGTACGTAGGTCCCAGGGAACCTGCTCAGTGCTTCCTCCCCTCACTTGTTCATTCATTCATACCTTCAACTAACACTGATCCCGTGTCTACACCACATGTTCCCCCACCCTGGGTAGGGAGGGGGATGGGACTGGGCGCGCTGGCTGCTAGGTACCCACCTTCAGCTTGTGCTCCCTCTCTTTGGTGACCTTGGTGAGCAGCTTGGCTTTCTGCCGGGTCAAAGCATCAACCAGCGCATCACACTGAGCCACCAGGCAGGCCTCGTAGTCCAGGCCATTCTCCTGTGGGATACAGAGAGCTTTAGGGAGCAGACATAGAGACTTGGCCGGTGCTAGAGACACAGCCAGGTCAGCAAGTGGGCCCCAGAGAGAGTGGTCCTGCTTCCAGACTGGAGAGCGTGCATGTGAGTCTCAGCACATCGGATGATGGAACGAATATTCAACATCACTTGAGCCATGCAGGTTTGTGAGAGTTTTCAGTGTCATGGGAAACACTCATGAGAGACTCAGCAAGAAAAAAAAGCAGCTACAAGTGTGCACAGCATAACTGCATACTCTGTGTGTGTGTGTGTCTGTGTGTGTAAACTAATGGAAGAGTGTGTCAAAATAGTGGGGAGGCCACTTAAAGGGGTGAGATATTGGTGAACTTCTTTTGCTTTTGCCTGCTATTTTCTGCTTTTCACAATTTCTAGAACATATTTACTTTTCATAATCAGAAAACAGTAAAACAAGCAAAACCCAAGGGTCTGGCTGTAGGATCTGTCTTTCTCAGTTGTGAAAAAGAATCCTTCAATACCTCTCAGATCAGCCTGGATTCAGACCTTGTGTCATGGGCTAATGTGTTTTCTCCCACCCCTGCCCCTGGTTCCTATGCTGAAATCTGAACCCCCATGACCTCAGAACAAGACTGTGTTTGGAGAAATGGCCTTGAAAGAAGTAACTTAAACGAGGTCCTTAGGCTGGGCTCTGATCCAATGTGACTGTGTCCTTAGAAGAGGCGGTCAGGACCCAGACAGGCACAGAGGGAGGGCCCTCCGAGGATGCAGGGCTGCGGTGGCTGTCTGCCAGCCCAGGAGAGAGCCCTCAGGAGGAACCACCCCTGCCCACGCCTCGATCTTGAACTTCTAGCCTCCATCACTGTGAGAAAATAGGTTACTGGGGTTGAACCCACTCAGTCTGTGGTGTTTCACTATAGCAACCCCACCAAATAGCTGGTGTCCTGAAACAACAGAAGCAGGGAAGGAAATGCCTGGTGGCTGAACTCTGTGCTTTAGCTCATTGGGCAGGGTGGTTTCCATTGGCTGGATTAGAGTTCAGTGCCCTCAGTGCCCCTTTTCCACCCAGACACCAGGAAGTCCGCGATCTGTGTGAAAGTTCCTCCCTGCCTGAGTTTATACACTCTCTCCCTAACAGAGCTCTCGGGGCCACAGACCGCACCTTATTGATCAGTGTCAGGCTTGTACGTGACACAGCATGGGTGCTCAGTAAATACGTTTATTTAGTAACTGGTGCTTTTATATTACGATGCATTTGGTATGAAAGCACTGTAAACACACAGGGATAGCACTGTATGGCCATGCATTATTTCTGCCTGGTTCTCTTTCTACGATTCTTTCTGAGTTCAAGCGAAATCCCCTTCCTACCGGATGGCTGCCAGTGGGTTGGGTGTGTAGTGTCTGCAACACTGGAGGCTGTGCAGTGGAACAGTTGGGCCTCCCCGAGTTCAGCACTGAGAAGAGCTGCCAGGGGCCTTCCCTTTCCTCATCCCTTCTGCGGAGGGGTGGGGTCTGGGCTCACCTGGATTTGCTGCAGAATGTTCTTCAGCTGAACCAGAAATTCCTTTGCTTCTTTTGCCTTATCAGAAACTCCATTTAAGGCCTGAGACAGCTGGGCCTAAAAGATATTACAGGTTGAAAAGGAAAATTAGATGTTAAAGGCATTGGGTCTGCCCTTCACTCTGAAAGCTGTGTTTATAGCAGGGTATAACCAAGAGCTGTCCTCTATGGAGGGAGCCCGGTCATTGCAGCATGGGCTGGTTTTTCCAGCGATGGCTGATAAAGTGTTGGTTGACCTGCTCTCTTCTTTCTGCACCCCAAAGCTGGATAGAAGTAAGGAGCATTCAGCTAGTTAGTTGGGGCTGACAGGACCCAGGACAAGAAGCAAGTATAGACTTGACCGGGTCTGGCCCCTGCCCCTCCCACAGCAGCTCTACCCCCATCAGTGGGTCATTCAGACACCAAAGTGTGGACACCCCAGGTGCTAGGCCACACTCTGCCCACCTCATGTGTATACAGTTGCGCTTTGGCCTAAGTGAGATGGGTGGGAAAGAGACCTGGAAATGAGCTTGAGCCATGTGGATGGAGGGTCCCAAGTCACCATGTAGAAGGGATGGTGGTGGCCTCCTTGGCAATCGAGACACCTAACTCTGCTCAGTTACTGGGACCCAAAGGCAGAGCTGCAGGCTGGTTTCAAATCTATAGCCTTTAGCCTCAGGCTTCTTTTCAATGAAACATATGCCCACACAATCGAATCTGTCTTCAAAACTTCACTATTGAATAGACTGATGCCCTTTGTTTTTAAATTTTATTTATTTATATTTTGATCATGCCCTGCAGCCTGTGGGATCTTAGTTCCCCAACCAAGGATTGAACCCATATCCCCTACAGTGGAAGTGTGGAGTCTTAACCACTGGACCCGCCAGGGAAATCTCCTGATGCCCTTGATTTTTAATGGTATTCTCATGTTTTAAATTAAAAAGCTGAGGGCAGAGAAAAAAATGGGCCAGAAAAGCTGGGTCATACCCACTCTCCACTGTCTTTAGGTCTCTGCTCAAATATGATCTGTCTGAGAGGCCTCTCCCCTTGCCCTGCTTTATGCTTCTTCATAATGTTCATTACCACCCAACACAGGTTTGTTTGCTGTGTGTCTCTCCTCCCAAGAATGTAAGTTCTCTGGTTGCTCACATCCAGAAAGAGCACCAGGCACACGGCAGCATTAAACAATGTGGATATTTGTGGAATGAACGGGTCAATTAATGTGGTTCTTTGGACCATATCCATGGTGTTCCAAGTGTGGTTTCCAGACCCTCAACATCAGCATCACCCAGGAATTTGCTAGAAATCCAAATTCTCTGGCCTCACCCCAGTCTTACTGCTCAGAACCTGGGGGCAAAGCCCAGGAATCTTTCTTTTAACAAACTATCCAGGAATGTCTGATGCACTTTGAGATCCACTGGATGGTACAAACATAGCCACAGAGTGGATGAGAAGACATGGGAAGATGGAAGGTGACCAATGTTCAAGGTGAGGTCTGGGCTGTGTCCTGCTCTGAGAGATGGCTGGGAGCCTCGAGTGTGACTCAGCTGAGAGGTAGCTCCTGGAGAAGCTCTCCCTGCCTCCAATGGCTTCCCAATTGCATTCCCCCCCAACCCTAAACACACACTCTTCAGTTGGTATAAGCCCTTCCCTCCATGCTTACCCACTATGGACAATTCTGTTGCAATTATCTATGCAGGAAGACTAGCCAATAGAAATCGCAGGAATAGCAGAGCATTCTGCACCTGCTGTCTCATACAGCTGCCACCAGNAAAAATGGGCCAGAAAAGCTGGGTCATACCCACTCTCCACTGTCTTTAGGTCTCTGCTCAAATATGATCTGTCTGAGAGGCCTCTCCCCTTGCCCTGCTTTATGCTTCTTCATAATGTTCATTACCACCCAACACAGGTTTGTTTGCTGTGTGTCTCTCCTCCCAAGAATGTAAGTTCTCTGGTTGCTCACATCCAGAAAGAGCACCAGGCACACGGCAGCATTAAACAATGTGGATATTTGTGGAATGAACGGGTCAATTAATGTGGTTCTTTGGACCATATCCATGGTGTCGCAAGTGTGGTTTCCAGACCCTCAACATCAGCATCACCCAGGAATTTGCTAGAAATCCAAATTCTCTGGCCTCACCCCAGTCTTACTGCTCAGAACCTGGGGGCAAAGCCCAGGAATCTTTCTTTTAACAAACTATCCAGGAATGTCTGATGCACTTTGAGATCCACTGGATGGTACAAACATAGCCACAGAGTGGATGAGAAGACATGGGAAGATGGAAGGTGACCAATGTTCAAGGTGAGGTCTGGGCTGTGTCCTGCTCTGAGAGATGGCTGGGAGCCTCGAGTGTGACTCAGCTGAGAGGTAGCTCCTGGAGAAGCTCTCCCTGCCTCCAATGGCTTCCCAATTGCACTCCCCCCCAACCCCAAACACACACACTTCAGTTGGTATAAGCCCTTCCCTCCATGCTTACCCACTATGGACAATTCTGTTGCAATTATCTATGCAGGAAGACTAGCCAATAGAAATCGCAGGAATAGCAGAGCATTCTGCACCTGCTGTCTCATACAGCTGCCACCAGTATGGGTGGCTCCGAGCGCTTGAAATTTTACTTAGTTTTCAGCCACCATGTATGGCCAGTGGCTGCTGTCCTGGGCAGCACAGATCTTTGCACTCATCCTTAGCAGCTCAGCCTGTGTCTGATAACTTCACTCAGGAGGAGCTGGAGAGGTCAGCGTCACACAGACTCATCATCTGTGTCCAGGAAAGGGGTGCCTCCCTCCCTACCACACACACTGCAAGAAGAGGGCCCTCAGAGGCTGCACCCCTTTTCTCTTGAAGGAGAGGCCCATTCCTGGGAANAACAGAAAGAGACTCATAGATTTAGAAAATGAATCAGTGGTTGCTGAGGGGAATGGATAGCTAGGGAACTTGGCAGGTTCATGGACACACTGCTACATAAAAAATGGATAACCAACAAGGACCTACTGTAGAGCGCAGGGAACTCTGCTCAGTGTTATGTGGCAGCCTGGATGGGAGTGGGGGGTTTGTGGGAGAATGGATACATGAGTATGTATGGCCAAGTGCCTTGGCTGTTCACTTGAAACTATCACAACATTGTTAATAGGCCACACCCCAATACAAAATAAGTTCAAAAAAATAAAAGTATCATTTGCTTTACAAAAGGGTTTAGCATAAAACAGCAAGTGCTTCTTTACAGGGAACATGACCGACCTATGAAGATGATTTAAACAATATAATGCATTTTTATTTACCCCATACTAACATGGGTCTTGACATCTCTGCCAGGGCTTGAGAGGACATGCTTAACACAGCCACCCCCTGAGCCCATGGAGATGAAGCCCCTACCCTTTCCTCACCACCTGCTGTGTTATTTTTCCTTTGCATGTAGAAACCCTAAACTCTGTGCTTCCTTTAAGATCTCCGACGCCCTGATCAAGCGTGTCCAGGTGTCTCAAGAGCAGTGGGTCAAAGGCGCCCTGGAGCCCAAAGTGTCCGCAGAGTTTGAGCTGACCTTGGACAGCGAGCCGCTGCTGCAGGCCATCCACCAACTGGACTTCATTCAGATGAAATGTAGGGGTGAGCCACGGTTGGCCCAGTTCAATTGTTGCTTCTTCTGGAAGAGGCATCCGCTCTGCAGGGCAGCTCATGTGACCTGACTTGTGACCCTGGTGTGACCCAGATTGGGAGGGAGGGCCTTCTGTGGCACAGACCTGGGTTCATGTCCCAGTTCAGTGTCCTCGAGCTGGTGACCTCTGCAGGTAGCCCCCAGCCTGAGCCACAGTTTCCACATGTATGAAAGAAGATTGTTTGTTCGTTCAAAGACACCTATTGAGTGTTTATCACCTGCCAGGCACCATCCTCAGTGTTCGGGATACAGCCGTGAGCAAGTCCACAGACTCCCTCACAAGACTGAGCTGGCATTCTAGAGAAAGAAATAGGAAATGATACAACAGATAGTGTAATATAACCTGATAGTGGCAGGTGTGACCAATAAGGTGCTTTCTGAGAAGTGAAAGTGTTAGTCACTCAGTCATGTCTGACTCTTTCTGATTGGACTGTAGCCCACCAGTCTTCTCTGTCCATGGAATTCTCCAGGCAAGAATACTGGAGTGAGTAACCATTCCCTTCTCCAGGAGATCTTTCCAGTTAGGGATCAAACCTGAGTCTCCTGCATTACAAGCTGATTCTTTGCCATCTGAGCCACCAGGGAAGCCATTTTTTTGAGAAGAAGGCATTAGTATGGGGCTAGTGTTTTGAGGTGAGAGGAAAGAGATGCAATATAAAGAAAGAAGGTTCCAGGCAGCAGAGGGTAGGTATAAGTTTGCTGTGTTCCAAGCAGAGCGAGGTCGGAGGTGACAGCAGCATGGAGAAGGTAGTGGGTGGTAGAAGTGAGTTCAGAGAGCCGGGGGGACACAGGCTATGGGTTAAAAAAAGTTTGCATAACTTTCCCCAGGTTATAAAATTAGCATGTGAGGTCACCCTGCCTCACCAGAGACATTGAGGGTACCTTCAGGAGAGGGAATAAAACTCTTTGGGGGTTTATTTTTTTAACCAATATATCAAAGAGCTGAGCACCACACCTGCAGAAGCTGTGAACTCAGCAGAATGCTCACTTGCAAAATATGTGGCCACTTTTAAACCAAAGACACCCAGTCTCTGTGCTCACTCCCACACTCGGTTTGCACCTGAGGTAAGGTTTGGAAATGCCATCTGCCCCAGGCGTGAATGAGGCGTGCTTCTCGGAGCAGAATAAGCCTGGCAGAAGTGGGGGCTCTGGAAAGTGCGGGTGCTGAAAGAGGCCACTTGGAGCTGCTCCTGACAGGGTGGGGTGGGGGAATTCACAGAGGAAGTGGGAAAGCGAGAAGCAGTGCCCAGGGATGCAGAGAGGACCCCTTCCACACTGAAAACCCAGGGTCCTGGGGCCAATCTGCATAGAGCCAGCCCTGAGACGACATCCATAACAGACAGTGCTATACCCCACTAAACTGTCTACCAAAATGTGGAAGGTGGCGCCCTAACATCTGGACCCAAATGGAAATCTATAGTTTTCACAAAAACTCATGTTGCAGTGTTCCCTGTGGGAAATGTCAGCATGGACTATGCATGCGTGCATGCTAAATAGCTTCAGTTGTGCCCACCTCTTTGCAACCCTATGGACCGTAGCCCACCAGGCTCCTCTGTCCATGGGATTCTCCAGGCAAGAATACTGGAGTGGGTTTCTGTGCCCTCCTCCAGGGGAACTTCCCAACCCAGGGACAGAACCCAAGTCTCTTACGTCTCCTGCATTGGCAGGCACGTTCTTTATCACTAACGTCACCTGGGAAGCCCCAGCATGGACTATATATTTCTAAAATCTCTCGAGCCTGAACACAACTAGAGAATAAAAGGATACTCTGGAGCTCACCTTGATAGAACTGATGATACACTTGACTTGAATCCCTAATTCCACGGGTAGACTATCCCATACTCTAAGATTGCCTCACCTTCCGGGATCTAGTTCCTTAGGCCTTTAAACGCTCTGAGACAAAGCTTTCAATGTATCTTTGTGCTTTGCCTGTCCCCCACCCCCAACCACAACCTCACGGGCCCCAGGTGTGAGCTGCACGTGACTCCATGCAGAGGGTCTGGAGAAGCCTTGCTGTGCTGGGAGGCACAGGCAGTCAGGCTCTGCTGCAGGTCCTAGGGAGCCACTCGTGGGGCGGAATCCAAACCAGTGATGCTCAGTGGGCCGGTGGGGAGAAGACACCTTGTCCTCAGGGCTCCAGACTCAGAGAGGCGGCAGCAACTTCCATGTCTCTGTGTCTCTCCCGGTCTCAAATCCCAGGACCCCTTCCCAGGCTAGGAGGCCCACGGAGTGTGCACACGCGGCAGGGAGGGGCGCAGGCGGTCGCCTTCCCCTGGGGTGGGCCGGGCCCGCAGCGTGTCCCTGAACCCGCAGGGCGTGCACACTGAAGCCCGCCTGTCCCATCACAGTGCCGCCCGTGCCCCTGTTGCAGCTGGAGAAGTGCTGCACCCGGAACAACAGCGTCACGCTGGCCTGGAGGACGCCGCCCTTCACCCACAGCCCTGTGGACGGCTACATCTTGGAGCTCGACGACGGCGACGGGGGCCAGTTCCGGGTGAGGCCTGCTGCCTGCTGCGGGGGGTGGGGGGGCGAGGCTTGCACTGTCCCAGCCTCTGGGTCAGTCCGTGTGGCTGCCCCTAACTCTGATACCACTAACGGGGGCATCAGCACCAAGGATGCAGGACAGGTGGGCCTGCGCTCATGGGACACACAGGGGGTTTCTCTACCGAGAGCTAGGTCTGGGCAGCCAGAGAGAGTTCAGGATGCTTTTCTGTGAAGACTGACACAGGTCGGAGGCCAAGGCAGAGGTCAGAAAAGGTGTCCCCCACACAGATCTGCTTCCCAGTTGACCCAGCAATATCTAGTCAATGTCCCCCACACATCCCCCCAAAGCAGCCTCTTACTCTCTCAGTGTTCCCACACAACTGCCCTGCCCCATTCACTAATAGCTCATCTGGCAAGGTGATCTGCATGGGAAGATACATCGAAAATGGTTGTAGGGTTTGGGTGATGATCTACGTTCAGATCCCCAGTGATGAAATACATGGGGAGAGGAAATACAGAAATGTATCTTAGTGAGTCAGAAATGTATCTTCCAGTATCACCCTGTGGTAGGAACCCTGACAGCTCCCACCCCATCCCCCAACAGAGCTCTACCGAGATGTCACACTGGAATTCAGACTCCTGTCCAGTAATTTGGTTGACAATGAACTCCAGGGAGCACAAACTCTGGCTCTTCTTAGAGCTTCACTTTTCTGTCCCCAAGAGACTAAATACTCATTCTAACAAACCAGAGCAATCATAACAGCTCTCCTACTTCTCCTGGAACCGGTGTCTATTCAAGGAATCTTACCAGACTCAGTGTTCCTTTTGTTTCCCTTAATGGGATTTACGCCTGCGTCTTTCCATTTTTTTGTTTTGTGAATGCCAGAGTTGTAGTACTCCATGAGGAAAAATTGAGTCCTTGGGAATATGGGCTCTTTAGGGAAGAGAGAGGCTGAAGTCACATGGGTCAGGAAGAGCAGGTCCCGAACCCCAGCCATCCTGGTCATGCAAATGAGCGAGGAACTGACAGCTCCTTGACTAACCAGAACCCAGGAAGACAGCTTATGGTTTTGAATTGGGATGAAGGAGGCTATTAAAAGAAGCTGCCATTACTTCCCTGGTAGTCAGTGGTTAAGAATCTGCTGGGGACATGGGTTTGATCCCTGGTTGGGAAACTAGATCCCACGTGCTGAGGAGCAGCTAAGCCCGTGAGCCACAACTGAAGATCCCGTGTGCCACAAATGACACCCAGTGAAACCAAATAAATAAGTAAAGAAATATTCACCAAAAAAAGAAGAAGCCACAGAGCTCAGTGGCTTCTCCTCTTTGAGACATGACCATTAAGAGAAGCTGGAGCCACGGGCTCGAGTTTCTGAGGGACAGTGTGTCATGGTGGGAAAATCATGGACTTAATGCAGACAGACCTGGATTTGAACCCTGGCTTCTAAATGGATTGACTGTGGTCTTGGGCAAGTTTCTTGCCCTCTCTGAGTGTCCTTGTGAGTAAAACATAAAAAATAATAGCAATGTCCCAGGGCTGTGTAAGCATTAAGATGCCTTATACAATAATAGCTGGCACACAGCTATTATTATCAATAACTCGAAAAAACAAATGAAGAATAACACCTCCAAGTAATCAAGCAGGAATAGTGTCTTATAATTGTGTTTAATCAGGCTGTGCTGGGTCTCCCTTTCTGCAGGGGCTTTCTCTAGCCGTGGTGAGCAGAGGCTTCTCTCCTGTGGTGGTATACTGGCTCCCACTGCGGGGGCTTCTCTTGCTGCAGAACACAGGCTCTGAGGCATGTGGGCTCAGTGGTTGCAACATGTGGGCTCTAGAGCACAGGCTTAGTCATTGCAGCACACAGGTTTAGTTGCTCCACGGCATGTGGGATCTTCCCAGACCAGCGGTCGGGCTCACGTTTCCTACACTGGCAAGCAGATTCTCCATCACTGAGCCTAAGGGAAGCCCAGGAATGATGTTTTATGTAATGACAAAAGTGAGGTCTAAGACTATGTATTTGTGAACAGTTAACAGGACAAATAGCCTTTGACTGTGTGGATCATAATAAACTGGAAAATTCTGAAAGAGATGGGAATACCAGACCACCTGACTTGCCTCTTGAGAAATCTGTATGCAGATCAGGAAGCAACAGTTAGAACTGGACATGGAACAACAGACTGGTTCCAAATAGGAAAAGGAGTACGTCAAGGTTGTATATTGTCACCCTGCTTATTTAACTTCTATGCAGAGTACATCATGAGAAATGCTGGGCTGGAAGAAACACAAGCTGGAATCAAGATTGCCAGGAGAAATATCAATAACATCAGATATGCAGATGACACCACCCTTATGGCAGAAAGTGAAGAGGAACTAAAAAGCCTCTTGATGAAAGTGAAAGTGGAGAGTGAAAAGTTGGCTTAAAGCTCAGCATTCAGAAAACTAAGATCATGCAATCTGGTCCCATTGCTTCATGGCAAATAGATGGGGAAACAGTGGAACCAGTGTCAGAGTTTATTTTTGAGGCTACAAAATCACTGCAGATGGTGACTGCAGCCATGAAATTAGAAGACACTTACTCCTTGGAAGAAAAGTTATGACCAACCTAGATAG
>SJYW01035122.1:227591-244988 GCA_006410735.1 Raphicerus campestris | reverse complement strand
AAGGAAACTATAAGCAAGGTGAAAAGACAGCCTTCAGAATGGGAGAAAATAATAGCAAACAAAGCAATGGACAAAGAATTAATCTCAAAAATATATAAGCAACTCCTGATTCCAGAAAAATAAAAGACCCAATCAAAAAGTGGGCCAAAGAACTAAATAGACATTTCTCCAAAGAAGACATACAGATGGCTAACACATGAAAAGATGCTCAACATCACTCGTGATCAGAGAAATGCAAATCAAAACCACAATGAGGTGCCATCTCACGCCAGTCAGAATGGCTGCTATCCAAAAGTCTACAAACAATAAATGCTGGAGAGGGTGTGGAGAAAAGGGAAGCCTTTTATGTTGTTGGTGGGAATGCAAATTAGTATAGCCACTATGGAGAACAGTGTGGAGATTCCTTTAAAAACTGGAAATAGAACTGCCATACTACCCAGCAATCCCACTGCTGGGCATACACACTGAGGAAACCAGAATTGAAAGAGACACATGTACCCCAATGTGCATCGCAGCACTGCTTATAATAGATAGGATATGGAAGCAACCCAGATGTCCATCAGCAGATGAATGGATAAGAAAGCTGTGGTACATATACACAGTGGAGTATTACTCAGCTATTAAAAAGAATTCATTTTAGTCAGTTCTAATGAGGTGGATGAAACTGGAGCATATTCCATTCAGTTCAGCAGCTCAGTCACGTCCAACTCTTTGTGACCCCATGGACTGCAGGATGGCAGACTTTGCTGTCCATCACCAACTCCCAGAGCTCACTCAAACTCATGTCCACTGAGTCAGTGATGCCATCCAACCATCTCATCCTCTGTCTCCTCCCACATTCAATCTTTCCCAGCATCAAGTGGCCAAGGTATTGGAGTTTCAGCTTCAGCATCAGTCCTTCCAATAAATATTCAGGACTGATTTCCTTTAGGATGGACTGGTTGGATCTCCTTGCACTCCAAGGGACTCTCAAGAGTCTTGTCCAACACCACAGTTCAAAAGCATCAATTCATTGGCACTCAGCCTTCACAGTCCAACTAGTACATCCATACATGACTACTGGAAAAATCATAGCTTTGACTAGTCAGACTTTTGTTGGCAAAGTAATGTCTCTGCTTTTTAACATGCTGTCTAGGATGATCATAACTTTTCTTCCAAGGAGCAAGTGTCTTTTAATTTCATGGCTGCAGTCACCATCTGCAGTGATTTTGAAGCCCCCCAAAATAAAGTCTGACACTTTTCCATTGTTTCTCCATTTATTTGCCATGAGGTGATGGGACGAGATACCATGATCTTAGTTTTCTGAAGGTTGAGTTTTAAGCCAACCTTTTCACTCTCCTCTTTCACTTTCATCAAGAGGCTGTTTAGTTCCTCTTCACTTTCTGCCATAAGGGTGGTGTCATCTGCATACCTGATGTTATTGATATTTCTCCCAGTAATCTTGATTCCAGCTTGTTCTTCATCCAGCCCAGCATTTCTCATGATGTACTCTGCATAGAAGTTAAATAAGCAGGGTGACAATATACAGCCTTGACGTACTTTTTCCCAATTTGGAACCAGTCTGTTGTTCCATGTCCAGTTCTAACTGTTGCTTCTTGACCTTCATAAAGATTTCTCAGGAGGCAGATCAGGTGATCTGGTATTCCCATCTCTTTCAGAATTTTCCACAGTTTGTTGTGATCCACACAGTCAAAGGCTTTGGCATAGTCAATAAAGCAGAAGTAGATGTTTTCCTGGAACTCTTTTGCCTCTTTTAGATGATCCAGTGGATGCTGGCAATTTGATCTCTGGTTCCTCTGCCTTTTATAAATCCAGCTTGAACATCTGAAAGTTCACGTATTGTTGAAGCCGGGCTTGGAGAATTTTGAGCATTACTTTACTAGCGTGTGAGATGAATGCAATTGTTCAGTAGTTTGAACATTCTTTGGCATTGCCCTTTTTTAGGACTGGAATGAAAACTGATCTTTTCCAGTGCTATGGCCACTGCTGAGTTTTCCAGTTTTGCTGGCATACTGAGTGCAGCACATTCACAGCATCATCTTTTAGGATTTGAAACAGCTCAACTGGAATTCTATCACCTCCACTAGCTTGTTTGTAGTGATGCTTCCTAAAGTCCACTTGACTTCACATTACAGGATGTCTGGTTCTAGGTGAGTGATCACACCATCATAGTTATCTGTGTCATAAAGATCTTTTTTGTATAGTTCTTCTGTGTACTCTTGCTACCTCTTCTTAATATCATCTGCTTCTGTTAGGTCCACACCATTTCTGTCCTTTATTGAGCCCATCTTTGCATGAAATGTTCCCTTGGTATCTCTAACTTTCTTGAAAAGATCTCTAGTCTTTCCCATTCTATTGTTTTCCTCTACTTCTTTGTACTAATCACTGAGGAAGGCTTTCTTATCTCTCCTTGTATTCAAATGGGTATATCTTTCCTTTTCTCTTTTGCATTTCGTTTCTCTTCTTTTATAGTTATTTGTAAGGCCTCCTCAGAAAATCATTTTGCCTTTTTACATTTCTTTTTCTTGGGGATGGTCTTGATCACTGCCTTCTGTACAATGTCATGAAACTCCATCCATAGTTCTTTAGACACTCTGTCTATCAGACCTAATACCTTGAATCTATTTGTCACTTCTACTGTATAATTGTAAGGAATTTGATTTAGGTCATACCTGAATGGTCTAGTGGTTTTCCCCACTTTCTTCAATTTCGGTCTGAATTTGGCAATAAGAAGTTCATGATCTGAGCCACAGTTAGCTCCTGGTCTTCTTTTTGCTGACTGTATAGAGCTTCTCCATCTTTGGCTGCAAATAATATAATCAATCTGATTTTGCTGTTGACCATCTGGTGATGTCCATGTGTAGAGTCATCTCTTGTGTTGTTGGAAGAAAGTGTTTGCTATGACTAGTATGTTCTCTTGGCAAAACTCTGTTAGCCTTTGCCCTCCTTCATTCTGTACTTCAAGGCCAAATTTGCCTTTTATTCCAGGTGTTTCTTGACTTACTACTTTTGCATTCCAGTCCCCTATAATGAAAAGGACATCTTTGTTGGGTGTTAGTTCTAGAAGGTCTTGTAGGTCTTCAAAGAATTGTTCAACTCCAGCTTCTTCAACATTACTGGTTGGTGCTTATTATACAGCATGAAATAAGTTAGAAAGAGAAATACCATATACCCTTATGGCAGAAAGTGAAGAAGAACTAAAAAGCCTCTTGATCAAAGTGAAAGAGGAGAGTGAAAAATTTGGCTTAAAATTCAACATTCAGAAAACTAAGATCATGGTACCTGGTCCCATCACTTCATGGCAAATAGATGAAACAGTGGAAACACTGACAGACTTTATTTTGGGGGGCTCTGAAATCAATGTAGATGGTGACTGCAGCCATGAAAGTAAAAGACGTTTGTTCCTTGGAAGAAAAGTTATGACCAACCTAGACAGCTTATTAAAAAGCAGAAGCATTACTTTGTCAACAAAGTTCCGTTTAGTCAAGGCTATGGTTTTTCTAGTAGTCATGTGTGGATGTGAGAGTTGGACTATAAAGAAAGCTGAGCGCCGAAGAATTGATATTTTTGAACTGTGTTGTTGGAGAAGACTCTTGAGAGTCCCTTGGAGTGCAAGGACATCTAACAAGTCCATCCTAAAGGAGATCAGTCCTGAATATTCATTGGAAGGACTGATGCTGAAGCTGAAACTCCAATACTTTGGCCACCTGATAGGAAGAGCTGACTCATTTGGAAAGACCCTGATGCTGGGAAAGATTGAAGGTGGGAGGAGAAGGGGATGACAGAGGATAAGATGGCTGGATGGCATCACCGACTTAATGGACATGAGTTTGAGTAAACTCTGGGAGTTGGTGATGGACAGCGAGGCCTGGAGTGCTGCAATCCATGGGGTCTCAAAGAGTCGGACACGACTGAGTGACTGAACTGAACTGAGTGCATATATATAGGGTTTAGAAAGATGGTAATGATAACCCTGTATGCAAGACAGCAAAAGAGAAACAGATATAAAGAACAGACTTTTGCAATCTGTGGAAGACAAGGGTGGGATGATTTGAGAGAATAGCATTGAAGCGTATATATTACCATACGTGAAATAGATGTCAAGTTGGATGCATGAAACAAGGCACTCAAAGCTGGTACACTGGGACAACCCAGGGGGATGCAATGGGGAGGGAGGCGGGAGGGGGGTTCAGGACAGGGAGACACATGTACACCCGTGGCTGTACTTGTCAGTGTATGGCAAAAACCACAATAATGTAATTAGCTTCCAATTAAAATTAATTAATTAATTTTAAAAATAGCACTCTTGGGATGGTAGCACTTTCGATGCCACATGTGACTAAGAGAAATTTTCCGCATAACAGGGTCGCCTGATGAGTGAGTGGTCTGTGTCTCTTCCAGGAGGTGTATGTTGGCAAGGAGACCCTGTGCACCATCGACGGCCTTCACTTCAACAGCACATACAACGCCAGGGTCAAGGCTTTCAACTCCTCCGGTGTTGGGCCCTACAGCAAGACTGTGGTCCTGCAGACGTCCGACGGTGAGCACTGGGGTGTCTCAGGGGAAACAGATTCAGGCCCAGCCCACGTATCAGATGGGCAGGGAAAATCTGTGAGTTGCTGGTGAGGGAGGCATCAGGGGTAAAGGAAAGAGGTGGCAGCTGGGTGAGTCCATCTCCTCCAGCCCTGACCCTGATCCGCTCTCCTTGCTCCCTGCCCTCCCATCACAAAGGAAGGAGACATTCCTTCACCGCATTCGCTGGATCTGGAAAGTGAGACTAGAGGTTGAGAGGCAAGCCTCACTTCCAGGGGGCCAAGAGCAGTGGGATGTCCCAGGGAAAAGAAGGCAGGAGGCTGCCAGGAGGAACTTGCCCCTCGAGCACCCTGTACAAGAGCTCAGATCTGAGTGCTGCAGACCTCGCTGTGTCCTTTCAGGATGCAGGCAATCAGAGCGCATTCACACTCCACTGGATTTTGATCTGGTAAATCTTAAGTGTCAAGGGGTGATGCAGGGTCTGGTCTGCTACATCGAACATGTACCTGTCGGGCCTCAGGGGTCCCTGGAGGGTACCGGCCCTGTGTTACTGTCAACATTTGTCCCAGGGCTTCCCTGATGGCTCAGCGGGTAAAGAATCCACCTGCAATGCAAGAGACACAAGAGAGGCAGGTTCGATCCCTGGGTCAGGAAGATTGCCTGGAGGAGGGTATGCCCACTGCAGTAGCCTTGCCTGGAGAATCCCATGGACAGAGGAGGCTGGTGGGCTGCCATCCATATGGTCACGAAGAATAAGACATGACTGAGCAACTAGCACTTTCACTTATCCCAGCCCATCCTCTGGCTGCCCTGAGGAACACAGACAGCCTGAACCGGCCCCCAGGGACGGACAGATGGTGCTGTCCCAGGGGTGCGCTCCCCAGCTGTGTGTCCCTAGAAGCCCTCACCTGCCAGCAGGCTGTGCGTGGAGGATAGAGCGTGGGAGCTTTGGTGACCCCACTTCACCTCTCTGCCTCTCGAGTCTCTCTCCCATGACTCAGGGCTGGATGTATATCCTCACTCCTAATAGCGCCCAAAATGTGTGTGAGTGCTGTAGAAACCAAGATTCCATGAGAGCATGTGGATGGGGGCCTGGTTGTGTGTGTACTTGACCCAGCTGGGGTCATGGGATTCGACACTTGGATGAACGCAGAGGAGAGAGCATGAATGTGTATGTGTGTGCATGCATGTGTGAACTGAGCAGGGAAGAACACTCAACGCCATGTGCCCACTTCCTGAGAGATGCCAGTGAGTCTGTCTGTGAGCCAAGGTTAGCGGCTGCCGGCAAGCTCATCCCAACCCTGCCCCTCTCGCCCGCCCCTTCCTTTCCAGTGGCCTGGTTCACGTTTGACCCCAACTCTGGGCACCGGGACATCATTTTGTCCAACGACAACCAGACAGCCACCTGCAGCAGCTACGATGACCGGGTGGTGCTAGGCACGGCGGCCTTCTCCAAGGGCGCGCACTACTGGGAGCTGCACGTGGACCGTTACGACAACCACCCGGACCCTGCCTTTGGAGTGGCCAGGGCCAGCGTGGTCAAGGACATGATGCTGGGCAAGGACGACAAGGCCTGGGCCATGTACGTGGACAACAACCGCAGCTGGTTCATGCACGGCAACTCGCACACCAACAGGTGCGCACCCCCGCCCACCCCGACGGGAGGCCTGGCGTCTGGGCCCTCCTGCCCTTCCCACGTGCATCAGGACGCGGTGGGGGGCAGTGTTCTTAACCACCTTAGTGTCCAGTTCCCAGGGAGACGTGACCGCTGGCCTGCAGCCCAGATGGTAGCATATGATGGAGTGTGGAGCTGGTGGGTGTGCAGGCCGCTCAGCGAGCCCCGAGGCCAGGCTCTCCAGCCCTGGGCTCCAGTTCTCCTCCAGGCTCTGTTCTACTTTCCTCCACACCCCTCAGCCCAGCCTGAGTCACACGGAACTCCCCACACACAACCACAGGGCCTTGAAACAGGCAGGCAGGGGGTGCAGCACCCCGGGGCAGTCACTGTGGCCGGCTCTGACCCGGGCAGCCCCAGCACCGCCTTGCCCTGAGGCTGGCCTGGGAGAGTGGGATCACCAGGCCAGACTCGGGAAACTTGAATCCTGGGGAAGGCCCTGGCCCCAGTACTGGAGGGTTGTGGCCCTCCAAGCCACTTCCTCGCTGTGGGGTCTCCTTCCTGGTCTGCTGAGGGCCATCACCCCTGCTGGGAGAGGCGAGAGGCCCCGAGTAACCAACACCTCTGGACTGCAGCGCTGAGCCGGGTTAACTCCAGGGGCTCTCAGAGCTCCAGGCCCACCTCAGTGCTCCTGCAGATGGCCCCAGGAGTCCTGGGACAGGGACTTGCCAGAGGGTCCCCGGGGGCTAAAGGCAAATGAGACCTCTACCGTCGGCCTTTTCAGCGGCTGTGATCCCCTATTCACAGGCCTGGGGTGACAGCAGGCAGCTCCTCCCTGGGGGCTGGGCTGCCTGGCCCTGTGCCTGCCCTGCCGTCTGCTCACAGGCCGCCCGGGGACCGGGTCCAGGCCCAGCAACGCCCTCTCTGCTTGCTCAGGCCAAGTGGGAGCCTAGATACCCTGGGGTGAGAGTGACAACAAGGAGCATCTATTAAGCCTACTTTCTTCTGTGGGAAGCACCTGGCTAACGGGATTTCGTTTGGGCCTCAGGAAAGTTTGATTGTTATCACCATTTGGCAGATTATGAGATCAGGGCTTAAGGTTAATGTCCAAGTCTTGGGGCTAATTAGACATGTATCAGGGTTTAACTCCAGTTCTAGCAGAAGGGTGGAGAGGGGACTGGGCTGGGCCAGGAGACCCAGGGGAGGCGCTGGTGGGCCTCCTTCCTGTGCCGCAGGCAGGTCCTTACTGCCACCCATTGGTCAGTGTCTGAACAGCACCACAGGCCCAGTAACAAGTCCCACTCCCACCAGCAGTCCCGCCCTGGGTCCTGCCCTGCCCTCTGATGACACCCACCCAGCACTCCTCGCCATTCCCGCGCTCAGCCACCATCCGCTGACCAGCTCTCCAGCTGACCAGCTCGTTCCCCATCAGGAAAGAGCAAAAATGGTCTTCTGATCAGAGCAGGGCCGCCTGTGTCAAGGCGGACCTCCACCTCAGCTAAGGGAGGAGAGAGTCTAATGGACTCGGCCCGCCCACCCCCGGGAAGGAGACAGGTGAGGGTGATGCCCACCCAGAGACTCGCCCCACCCAGTGGATGGGAATCCAAACCACCACAAGATGGCCCTCAGCATTCACCACGAGGGCCCCGATTTTAGTCCTTTGCTCTACAGCGGGTTCTGGGGGATGACCAGCTCCCTGCTCCACTGAGGGCACCGTATTTCCAGGCGAGGGTGTCCCCAGCAGCCTTCAGCTGATCGTCCTGTCCTCACCTCCACCCTGGCTTCTCTCCCCAGGACGGAAGGCGGTGTGTGCAAAGGGGCCACCGTGGGCGTGCTGCTGGACCTGAATAAGCACACTCTGACCTTCTTCATCAATGGGCAGCAGCAGGGCCCCACGGCCTTCAGCCACGTGGACGGGGTCTTCATGCCAGCCCTCAGCCTCAACCGCAACGTTCAGGTACCGCGCGCTTTCCGGGCCAGGCTGCCCTGCTGGCCCCCACCCCCGCTGCCCGTGGGCCTCCAAGGTGTGCTGGACAAAGAGGGCTCTAAAGAAGCCGACGGCATGCTGCCCAGCCAGGAGCTTACCTACCACCAACCCAGGCCTCGCCTGGAGACAGTCTCCTCTGGCGTGATGAATCCTTACTTGGCCCCTTGAAAGCAGCAGAAGCTCTAAGGTGGCTGTTTGTGCACAAGCAGGGGGAGGGAGGGGCAGCGAGGGTGCAGGAGGCGGGCAAATCCTGACAACATGCTCTGGGGAAGCTGCCAGACCAGAAAGTCTGTGCCTCCTGTCCTGCGGGGCCCTGGTGGCTGGATGTGTGCTGGGGCTCATGTGTCTTTTCTCCAAGAGGAGGGAGAGTTGGGGAGAGACCACGCCTAAGGATTTACCCCCATCCCACCCCTGCCTCTCTGGTTCCTTCAGAAAGCCAGCATCCTCCTGGGGCTGAGTCCAGTCCTGGGGGGCTACCTGCTCAGCAGCCCCATGAGGGTGTGAAGGACAGAGAGGAACGTGGAGGGAAGCGCAGGGAGTGTGCCAGCCTTTGATTCCCACACATGGCTCCTCCCCTAGGAAGTATGGGGTTGGGGGCAAAGCTCTGTTTCAAGGAGCCCACTGACTCTATTATCCCTTATTGATTGATTTCTGGGGTGGCGCAGTGGTAAAGAATCCACCTGCCAATGCAGGAGATGTAGGTTCAATCCCTGGGTCAGGAAGATCCCCTGGAGAAGAAGAGAGCAGCCCACTCCAGTATTCTTGCCTGGAGAATCTCCATGGTCAGAGGAGCCTGGCCGGCTACAGTCCATGGCGTCGCACAGAGTCAGACACGACAGAAGGAGCTCAGCATCCACTCGCGCACAAATCAATCAGTGCATGTGTGTGCGCAGTCTCTGAGCTGTGTCTGACTCTTTGAGACTCCATGGGATATAGTCTGCCAGGCTCCTCTGTCCATGGGAATTCTCCAGGCAAGAATAGTGGAGTGGCTTGCCATGCCCTTCTCCAGGGGATCTTCACAGCCCAGGGATCGAA
Organism: Raphicerus campestris; assembly: GCA_006410735.1. Lineage (NCBI taxonomy): Eukaryota > Metazoa > Chordata > Mammalia > Artiodactyla > Bovidae > Raphicerus > Raphicerus campestris. The sequence continues at coordinate 235,821 of SJYW01035122.1, read as the reverse complement.
CCCACATCTCTTATGTCTCCTGCACTGGCAGATGGGTTCTTTACCACTAGTGCCACCTGGGAGGCTCCTGATTGATTTGTACCTCCACTGATTTGCAAAAGAGCTGAGGCAGCCTGAAGTATGGGCTGTTCTTACACAGGGTTAAGAAAACAAATGTAGGAAAGGAAAGAGGGCCATGGAAAGAAAGCAGAAACAAATATAAACCCTGAGCCCAATTCCTCCTGCAGCAAAGAACTTCAGCCTTGCCGAGCCTCCTGGAGGCTGGGGCAGCGTGGGAACCAGGCAGTACGCAGTTCTCACTGTGAGGAAAGAGGCAAAGACCAGCTCCTTGGAGCAAGCTCCTGGGCCTGATGGTAGCGATGCCAAGCATGATATGTAGCAGATTCCACAACACAGAGAAGCCGGGCTGCTGCCCGCAGTGATCCTGGAGCAGAGAGCAGGGCACGGCTGCTGAGCTGGGTGCATTGAGGGCTCGTGGGGCCGCTCTGCCCCTGATCACCACGTCTTCTTTTCCAGGTCACTCTGCACACGGGACTGGAAGTGCCAACGAACCTGGGACGGCCAAAGCTGTCAGGCAACTAGCCTGCCAGGTCCTGCTCTGCGTGGCCGTCCCTCACTGTACTCACATAACCCCTGAGGGAGCACAGCCACATCCCGGGTGCAGCCCAGCAGCCGCTGAGCATCTTAGACACCCACTTTCTTTGAGGGACGGAGAATGTCTGCAGGCCATGCTCAATGAGGCCACAGAGGGTGGTGAACACGGGTGCTTCCTGTCGTTCCATCGGGCATTATAGACATGAAGAAGGACGTTTGTCAAGACAGCGAGGAAGTATTTGGGGTTTCGTTTAGTTTCCTGCCTTCTGTTTTCAATGCTTGTCTTTTGCAGGGGGCAGGGAGGGGGGCAAGGGGAGAGCAGACCCTGTGACGAGCATCCTGAGAGCGGGAGTCAGGGGACACTCGGAAATCCTGTATCCTTGCTGTCAAGTCTTTGCTGGATGTACCACTTCAGAGAAGAAAGGGTGCCGGCTCCCATCTCTGCCAGGAAGCATCATCCTTTAGGTTTTCAGTTGGCATATCCAGTGTGTTACGCCACTTGCAGACGAGGATGCACAGAGAGGGCTGTTAATTATTCATCTTGCTCTTTACCGCTCCCATTGAACAGCTGAGAACTTTTTCAAAGTTTCCTTAGGTCCTTCTTTAATCAACCAGTCTCTCTTCCCTCCACACCCCCTCACACACACGTGCACACACACACACCAATCTCCTAAAATTCATTCACTCAGTTCTTAAACACAAAACCCTGGAATCTGCATCACTGTGTGCTGAGTCTCCACCTGGCAATGGCTTTTTTTCCGGAGCTGGCTCCCCCAGAAGTCAGCTGCAAACCTGAGTTACTCTTCTGAGCTGCGAGGCTCTCAGATTCCTGGGCCGTGAGGCCCTGGGAAGCCTCTTATACCCTGGCCACCTTCACTTTGACACCATCCATAGCAACCATGACAGCATCATGAGAACAAGGAGTGGCCCGATGGCAGGGGAGGCTGTGCCCTGGGGCGGGCAGGCCTCTGCAGAAGGCAGGAAACAGTGGATGCTGCCGTATTCCTGCCCCCCACCGTCCCTCGGTGTGAGGGGTCCACATGGCCGCGCTGGGCTCCAGTGAGCCCGCCCCTCCCTGCTGGGAACGCTAACCTCCCCGGAGTCCACCTCTCGAAAAGAGCCTGCTCCGGGGTCTGAGCCCAGCTGCGCCCCTCTGCTCTCCTCCCAGTCTCTCTTCCTTGTTGCCTGCCACCTCCCTGTCCAACTGGTAGGAAGCCTTTCTCTCTCCTTTTTAAAAGAATATATTTTATCAAGCATTATTTTTGAGGTCGAGGAGTAACTTGTCTATTTGCTGGCTTGGATTTTTATAAAACTTAGCCCGTAAACCGGCACCAACTGTGTCTACTTGGTCCTACCTGCTCGTTTAGACGCTGCACTTGCTTTCCGAGTCAGCCCGGCCAGCGCTGTGCAGATCCTACTAGCCTCTATTCAGCAGATGCGACAATCCTACCTCAAGGCCCTGCTCCCGGACGAAGACTGCCGGCCCAGCTGTGCCCACCAAGGTGGCCCAGGGGACTGGCCGCCCATGTCTGCAGGAGCCTCCTGGTGCTGTCTAAGCCCCTGCTGCTCAGGTCCCGGCAGCCACCCACTCAGCTGAGGTCCAGCCTCCTCCTTTCCATCCAGCAGGCGGTTCCCAGGGCACACGGAGGGGCTCCACACCCCGCAGAGCTCCAGCCAGAGCCCAGCTGGCGACGCGCACGGCATCCGCATCCTCGCAGCTGCTTGTCTTTTCTCTGCCCCCAGCATCCTTTCATCTCTCACTCTGGGGCCATGGCTCTGGGGGACTCCACGTGGAGGGTGGGGAAAGTTCTTGAAGATTGGAGGCCCCAGAGGAACCCCTGCCTTCTCGGGGCAGGAAGCCGAGGCCAACAGGTCCAGAAGCATCGACATTGGGAGTATCTTTGGGGAAAGACGAGCCCAGTGAGCTGGGAGTGAGGTGTGGCTGGGAAGGCGGCCACAGATGGCCCGGCGGAAGTGGCTCCTTTCAGTGGAGTCTGGGTGAGAGGCGGGGAGCTCCGAGGATCATGGAAGCTGGGTAACTCTGCAACCCAGGCTCTGCGTCTTCGGGGAGGAGCTCCTTCGGATCAGCCTGCACTTGGCAGCACCCTTGGGAGAGCAGTATTTGGGTCCGAGGGAGATGGGCAAGGGAGAAGGAAGGCCTCCTGAGGAATAACATGGCTTTCTTCCCACCAGCAGCAGCAGCGGCCCCAAAGGCCCTGTGAGTGCAGGAGCAGGTGAGCACCTGCCTTTCCCGGCTCCTCCGGAGCCAGAAGCAATACAGCTGAAACCGAGCACCGCGTCAGGCGGTCCAACAGCCACTCTCCTGTCCTCAGCACAAAACGACTTCTAGGAGCAAGAATGGACCACTGGAAGAAGGCAGGTCCACGTGTTCTTGAGGCACCAACAGAAAGGAGGGACTCAACAACTCATGGTTCGTGTTATGCTCTCAAGAAGCCTGGGGTTCAGAGCTGCTGCAGGGGTTCTCATCTGCCATCAGATTCCCTGTTCCTTTACAATGTGCTGTCATCTTTGTTCATAAGGTGGTATCAAGATGATGCTTTGGTTGAAGGATAACTTGGTGTTTGTCTATTGAGCAGTTTCAATGAGAAAGGAATTCAAACTAATTTAAGATGTCAAGTTCCATTTCATTGTAAATAATGCCCCAGCCACATAGATTTGCAGTTTGTTCTTTGCTAGTGAGCAGGTTTGGTCAAAGTGTATGCCTTTCCTTTTAGAATTAATCTCTTTAAAAATTATCCAATAGCATCTCACTGCGTAGCACCCAAGCTCCTAATTCAAAGCAAGATAAGACATTACACACAGCCACTTTTCCTGCTCTGTCCTATTTGGGAAAATATCAATCCCACCTGCCACCCAGAGTAACCAACCTGAAACCCATCAAACTGTACACAGCCTGGGATGAGTCTTCAGCACTACAGGTACTCTGTAGTTTCGACAGCGCCCTCAGGTGCCCCATGGCCCCCTGCCCCTCTGGTGCCCCTGCCCTCTGCCTACCAGAGCATTCTCAGGAAGGGACCAGGATGCAGAAGTCATGTGTACTTCTTCCAGGGATATTTGCATCCAAGCCTTAGTTGAAAGGCTTGGTCCCCTGAGAAGGCGCATTTCAGAACAGGCGAGTAGGTTGCTTATAGACGAAGCTGCTGCCGGCTGTGAGGTATCGTATCCACATACAATCCCCAAAGCACTCAGCATGTCAACACCGAAACTTGCAAGGCTGTGGGTGCTGCCAGGAGTTCTGTCTCAGCACTATTGACATTTGGCACAGCGGGGGCCTGTCCTGTGCACCGCAGGATGTTTAGAAGCATCCTTGACCTCCCCTCAGTAGATGCCAGTAGTGCCGCAAGTTAGTTGTGACACCTACAAGTGTCTACAGGACTTCCCTGGTGGTCCAGTGGTTAAGAAGTCACCTGCCAATGCAGGGGACATGGGTTCAGTCCCTGGGCTGGGAAGATCCCACATGCTGCAGGGCAATCCATGCTCAGAGAACCCATGCTCTAGAACCAGAGAAGCCAGTGCAGTTAGTGAGAAGCCTGCACACCATCGCTAGAGTGGCCCCCACTTGCTACAGTCAGAGAAAGTTCGCACACAGCAACAAAGACCCAGCGCAGCCAAAAGTAAAAAATAAAATATATTTTTAAAAAACAACTAATGAAAAAAAAAAGCTTTAAAAGGATCTACAGACGTTGCCAAGTATGCCCAGGGGACTCCCTGGCTGAGAAACACTGGGTTATGCTAGCAGTTGGTCATGGGTCGATACACAGAGTGGTGTGTGGGGCGTCCATGCTGTGGTCCCCAGAAAGCCTGAACCACAAACCTGTGGGCTTCATCCTAACACCCATGACCAGGCCTTCCCAAGTCTGCAGTGTCCTGCCAGAAGGGACAGGGCAGGAAAACGGCGGAGCCTCGCAGCGAAGCCAGCTTGTGAGGTCTCACTTTGTATTCCTGAAAGGTCTCCAGCCCACTACCATTCCCAGAAAGCAACACCCGGCATCTGCGCTCTTCCCGGCCCACTTCTGACTAGAAGCTGCAGGAACGTCTGAGTAGGTGTGTGGCCTTCATCTGGCCAAAATGTCAAATCAGGCATCATCAGGAAGCTACTCAAAGCCTATGCAAATCCTGGAAACCACAGTGTTTCTTTCTCAAGCAAGCCAGGAGCTCCTGGATATTCATCGGTCACATTCATTGATCCACAGCTTGAACTTTAAATGGACTATAAAACAGAGAAGAGTGGGTTTGGGGGAGAATGCCAGGCTCAGCCATCAGAAATGCCTCTCTTTCAACCCAATGCAGGTGGGGCCAAACCTCCTCAGTCTCTCTGTGCCTCAGTCTACCCACCTGGATGTGGGTGCGGTCACACTAACCTACCTCATCTGGTGTGTTGTGATGATCGTAGAGTAATGCTTCTTCAAGAACAAAGTGGAGACTTGCATCTACTGAGTCCAGGCCAACGGTTCACACTTGGAGGACAGAGCCTGCGCGGTGACTTTCCTGAGCCTCGTCTGACATGTCTTCCATCCAGGAGCACGTGGAATTACACATGGAAGCACGTTGATTACACAGCTGCCTGGCCGGGAGTGTGTAAAGCCAGATTCCCCTGAGCACAGAGAGAGACAGGACAACTGCTCCTGTTCTCAGAATGGCCGGCTTTGATGGCACTGTGTGAAGCACTGCCCGCAGGCTACGCATCTGCCTGCAGAAGCTGCCTTGAAACATGGAAAGAGAGTGACCGCCTTCCTGCCTCTGTGGTTATCTTAGCTTTCTTTTAAGGGGACCTTCAGTTGACGATGTTTCTCCTATTTTCAAAGATCTCCACAGAAGGAACAGTTTTGAAAACCAACATCTAAACATGAGAAGGCAAGCAACCGAGCTACCATCTGGAAGGCAGGTTGGCTTAAAAGGTGGCGGACTTAGTGTCCCCACGAGCTGGGACTCACCTGCACTACTTGTTGACGGGGTGGGGTTCACAGGTTTCTTGACTTGAGTCAGAGTAGCTGGGAGCTGAGACTACAGGCAAGTCTCTAAGCAGGGAGGCATCTCTTTCTCTCANCACCTGCACTACTTGTTGACGGGGTGGGGTTCACAGGTTTCTTGACTTGAGTCAGAGTAGCTGGGAGCTGAGACTACAGGCAAGTCTCTAAGCAGGGAGGCATCGCTTTCTCTCAATGGGAGCAGAGGCCCGGGTGCTGGGAGACCCAGGGAGCTCCTGGGTGCCACTCCCGACTAGGACCTCAGGAAGCCTCCAAGGAGAGAATCCAAGACAGGATTTGGGAAATCCTGGAAAAGTGACTGCTGGCAGCTGTGGACACAGGAGCGCAGTGGGTGTTTCCTGGGTGAGGCTGCAGCTGGGGAAGGGCCCTTCCAACTCCTCAGTGGTGACTGGACGTCCCAGGCCCCGGGGTTTTCTCAGCACCAAGAGGAAGTGCAGAGTGAGCAAAGCAGAAAACATTAAATGCATGATGTAGAATTGCTGCTTTTGCACTCAGCTGTTGTATTAAGCATGAGAGATGTGTGTTTAACGTTGGCAAAGGAATTTTCAAAGTAGCAAAAAGCTTCGTGTCCTTGTTTTAGCTGTCGATGACGGAAGCTCCATCTCCCTGTCTTTCTTTACCCTGCTTTCCCCTCCACCGCAACTCCCGANCTGATTTAGGATAACAGAGAGAGAGTGCTGCGCTGCACCAGGCTAGAAACACCACATCTATTCAAGGTAGCACCTTCAGAACTAACCAAAAGGTTTATCGAAATCATTCTACCCCAGCGCCTAACTATCACTTACCTGTCTTCCTGCCCTTTCCTCTTCTTTTTCTTGAAAATATCTGTGTCCTTGGCCTGATTTCAGAATCAAAGAAAAAATATGTATCCATAACGAATAATGGAGATTCAAAAAAAGGCAAGAGATTTGTCACCAAAAGAAACAGAGATACCATTTATTTTTAATATTTTTTCAAGTAGGCACATTAAATGTAACAGACTCAAAGTTTCACCCTAAAACCCTTTCAAGACTGTGAAAGGCCATTCAGAGAAAATGAACAGTAGAAAGGTCAAACCTTCCATTTTAAGCAAAAGGGAGGGAACATAACATCTGCACGCCCTTGCGGTTTGTTGTAAGTCCTGTGCTCTACACAACGCAAAAGGCAAAAGGAACAGCTTGACACAGCGAAAGGATCAGAGTAGCTCACAGTATCTGAACAGGAGTTGCCCATTTCAACGCAACCCTTTCATGTAAATGAGTCAGATTACGTGGCTGGTATCACAAAATGCAGCTGACTCAAAGAAGTGGACAGAATGGTTATTTACGTGTAGGCTTGTTGTTGCCTAGACTGCTTTCCAAGCAGAGGGGTCCAGCGCTGCACTGCAGCAGACTGATACCATCTTTCCAACCTGTTTAATAAAGAGGCTACGACACCTACCATTCTCTTTTCTTCTTCCTTTGCTGCCTTCTTTTCTTTGATGTGCTCCTGCAAAACCTTGTAATTCACGTAACTATTTTTGGGAGGCTGAAACGAGAAAGTACACTCATTTTTTATCTTGCAAACACTTCCCAGCATCCCCCATCCTGCCTGCTCCGGTGTTCCCCTCTGCTGTAACCCGGCTGGGGGTGGAAGGCAGAGGCAGCCGCTCACCCGAGCACCCAGCATGATGGCACGCTCCTGTTCCAGGACTCTCTCCTTTCCCTTTCCATAGCCTGTGATCCCAAACCGGTGCACTTCCAAGCGAGCCTGGAGACAGAAAGCACAGTCAGACCCAATGCCTCTCAGAGACTCCACAAGGGACACAGCCGAGGGGCACTGCCCATCAGACACCACGCGCCACACCCCCAGCGCTATTATGTGTGACCTGCAGTGGCTGGCTGCACCGCCTGAGAGTTCTGCCATGGTGGCAGGGAAGCGGCTTTGTGGAGCCCTCACAAAGGTTCATGACTTCCCCATACCATTCTCCTACATTTGATGCAGGCAGCTGAAGCTGAGATTTCTCTGCGCACAAATCAGTGACAAAACGAGGATGACCCAGAGCTTTGTGGTGCTTTAAAGTAAAGTGAAGTCGCTTAGTTGTGCCCAACTCTTTGCGAACCCATGGACAGTAGCCTGCACCAAGCTCCTCCATCCATGGGATTTTTCTAGGAAAGAGTACTGGAGTGGGTTGCTATTTCCTTCTCCAGAGAATCTTCCTGACCCAGGGATCGAACCCAGGTCTCCCACATTTTAGACAGACGCTTTACCGTCTCAGCCACCAGGGAAGTCCAAGTGGTGCTTGAGATGTGCCCTAAAACAAGCTGCTACCCGCAAAGGCAACAGAGCACCTCCCCAGACCTATCTACTCACACCAAGAAACCCTTTATCACAGCAGCTTCAAACACAGGTCCATTTTCTTTAAAAACATTATGGAACTTCCCTGGTGCGGTGGTTAAAAATTCTGCCTTGCAATGCAGGGGATATGAGTCTGATCCCTGGTCAGGGAACTAAAATCCCACAGGCCAAGGAACTATGAGCTTGAGCACGCCATAGCCTGTGCACCACAATCAAAGATCCCACATAACACAATTAAGATTCAGCGCAGCCAAATAAATAAATACATTTTGAAAATCCAACAACTTAAAAAAATACATCATTATACTTAA
>SJYW01035122.1:188988-207706 GCA_006410735.1 Raphicerus campestris | reverse complement strand
TATAGGAATGCAAGGGATTTCTGTGTGTTGATTTTATATCCTGCAACTTTACTATATTCACTGATTAGCTCTAGTAATTTTCTGGTGGAGTCTTTAGGGTTTTCTATATAGAGGATCATGTCATTTGCAAACAGTGAGTTTTACTTCTTCTTTTTCAATCTGGATTCCTTTTATTTCTTTTTCTGCTCTGATTGCTGTGGCTAAAACTTCCAAAACTATGTAGAACAGCAGCAGTGAAAGCAGGCACCCTTGTCTTGTTTCTGACTTTAGGAGAAATGCTTTCAACTTTTCACCATTGAGGATAATGTTTGCTGTGGGTTTATCAAATATGGCTTTTATTATGTTGAGGTATGTTCCTTCTATGCCTGCATTCTGGAGGGGTTTATCATAAATGGATGTTGAATTTTGTCAAGGGCTTTCTCTGCATCTATTGAGATAATCATATGGTTTTTATCTTTCAATTTGTNGTTCCTTCTATTCCTGCTTTCTGGAGAGTTTTTATCATAAATGGATGTTGAATTTTGTCAAAGGCCTTCTCTGCATCTATTGAGATAATCATATGGTTTTTATTTTTCAATTTGTTAATGTGGTGAATTACATTGATTGATTTGCGGATATTGAAGAATCCTTGCATCCCTGGGATAAAGCCCACTTGGTCATGATGTATGATCTTTTTAATGTGTTGTTGGATTCTGATTGCTAGAATTTTGTAATGATTTTCATATCTATGTTCATCAGTGATATTGGCCTGTAGTTTTCTTTTTTTTGTGGCATCTTTGTCAGGTTTTGGTATTAGGGTGATGGTGGCCTCATAGAATGAGTTTGGAAGTTTACCTTCCTCTGCAATGTTCTGGAAGAGTTTGAGTAGGATAGATGTTAGCTCTTCTCTAAATTTTTGGTAGAATTCAGCTGTGAAGCCGTCTGGACCTGGGCTTTTGTTTGCTGGAAGATTTCTGATTACAGTTTTAATTTCTGTGCTTGTGATGGGTCTGTTAAGATTTTCTATTTCTTCCAGGCTCAGTTTTGGAAAGTTGTACTTTTCTAAGAATTTGTCCGTTTCTTCCAAGTTGTCCATTTTATTGGCATATAGTTGCTGACAGTAGTCTCTTATGATCCTTGTATTTCTGTGTTATCTGTTGTGATCTCTCTATTTTCATTTCTAATTTTATTGATTTTTCTCCCTTTGTTTCTTGATGAGTCTGGCTAATGGTTTGTCAATTTTATTTATCCTCTCAAAGAACCAGCTTTTGGCTTTGTTGATTTTTGCTATGGTCTCTTTTATTTCTTTTGCATTTATTTCTGCCCTAATTTTTAAGATTTCTTTCCTTCTACTAACCCTGGGGCTCTTAATTTCTTCCTTTTCTAGTTGCTTTAGGTGTAGAGTTATTTATTTAACCTTTTTCTTGTTTCTTGAGGTATGCCTGTATTGCTATGAACCTTCCCCTTAGCGCTGCTTTTACACTGTCCCACAGGTCTTGAGTTGCTGTGTTTTCATTTTCATTCATTTCTATGCATATTTTGATTTCTTCTGTGATTTGTTGGTTATTCAGCAGCATGTTGTTCAGCCTCCATGTGTTGGAATTTTTAACAGTTTTTCTCCTGTAATTGAGTTCTAATCTTACTGCATTGTGGTCAGAAAAGATGCTTGGAATGATTTCAATTTTTTTGAATTTACCAAGGCTAGATTTATGGCCCAGGATGTGATCTATCCTGGAGAAGGTTCCGTGTGTGTTTGAGAAAAAGGTGAAATTCATTGTTTTGGGGTGAAATGTCCTACAGATATCAATTAGGTCTAACTGGCCTATTGTATCATTTAAAGTTTGTGTTTCTTTGTTAATTTTCTGTTTAGTTGATCTATCCATAGGTGTGAATGGGGTATTAAAGTCTCCCACCATTATTGTGTTACTGTTAATTTCCCCTTTCATACTTCTTACCATTTGTCTTAAATATTATTGTGCTCCTATGTTGGGTGCATATATGTTTACAACTGTTATATCTTCTTCTTGGATTGATCCTGTGATCATTATGTAATGTCCATCTTTGTCTCTTTTCACAGCCTATATTCCAAAGTCTATTTTATCTGATATGAGTATTGCTACTCCTGCTTTCTTTTGGCTCCAAATTTGCATGGAGTATCTTTTTCCAGCCCTTTACTTTCAGTCTGTATGTGTCCCTTGTTTTGAGGTGGGTCTCTTGTAGACAACATATATAGGGGTCTTGTTTTTGTATCCATTCAGTCAGTCTTTGTCTTTGGGGCATTCAACCCATTTACATTTAAGGTAATTATTGACAAATATGATCCTGCTACCATTTACTTTGTTGTTTTGGGTTCGAGTTTATAAACCTTTTCTGTGTTTCCTGTCTAGAGAAGATCCTTTAGCGTTTGCTGGAGAGCTGGTTTGGTGGTGCTGAATTCTCTCAGCTTTTGCTTGTCTGTAAAGCTTTGATTTCTCCTTCATACCTGAATGAGATTCTTGCTGGGAACAGTTATCTGGGCTGTAGGTTTTTCTCTTTCATCACTTTAAGTACATCCTGCCATTCCCTCCAGGCTTGAAGAGTTTCTATTGAACGATCAGCTGTTATAGGGATACTCTTGTGAGTTATTTGTTGTTTTTCCCTTGCTGCTTTTAATATTTGTTGTGTTTGATCTTTGTTAATTTGATTAATATGTGTCTCAGGGTGTTTCGCCTTGGGCTTATCCTGTTTGGGACTCTCTGGGTTTCTTGGACTTGGGTGGTTATTTCTTTCCCCATTTTAGGAAGTTTTCGACTATTATCTCCTCACGTATTTTCTCATGGCCTTTCTTTTTGTCTTCTTCTTCTGGGACTCCTATAATTCAAATGTTGGGGCATTTAACATTGTCCAGAGGTTTCTGAGGTTGTCCTCATTTCTTTTCTTTTTTTCTCTCTGCTTCGTTTATTTCCACCATTCTATCTTCCACCTCACTTATCCTATCTTCTGCCTCAGTTATTCTACTGTTGGTTCCCTCCAGAGTGCTTCTGATCTCAGTTATTGCATTATTCATTATTGACTGACTGTTTTTTATTTCTTCTAGGTCCTTGTTAAACGTTTCTTGCATCTTCTCAATCCTTGTCTCCAGACTATTTATCTGTAACTCCATTTTGTTTTCAGATTTTGAGTCATTTTTAGTATCATTATTCTGAATTCTTTTTCAGGTAGGCTCCCTATTCTTCTCCTTCTCTTTTGTTTGGTTTGGTGGGCTCCTATCATGTTCCTTTACTTGCTGAATATTTCTCTGCCTTTTCATCTTGTTTAGGTTGCTGTGTTTGGGGTGGCCTTTCTGTATGCTGAAGTTTGTGGCTCCTCTTTATTGCGGAGGTTCCTCCCTGTGGGTGGGGTTGGACAAGTGGCTTGTCAGAGTCCCTGGTTAGGGAAGCTTACGTAAGTGCTCTGGTGGGTGGAGCGGGATCTCTTCTCTCTGGAGTGCAATGATGTTTCCAGTCGTGAGTTTTGAGGTGTCTGTGGGTTTGGTGTGACTTTTGGCTGCCTGTATTTTTGTGCTCAGGTTTATGTTCCTGTGTTTATTGGAGAATTAGCTTGGTAAGTCTTGCTCTGAAACTTGTTGGCTCTTGGGTGGAACTTGGTTTCAGTGTAGGTATCAAGGCTTTTGGATGAGCTCTCGTCGATTAATGTTCCCTGAAGTCAGGAGTTTTCTGATGTTCTCAAGTTTTGTATTTAAGCCTTCTGCCTCTGGCTTTCAGTCTTATTCTTACAGCAGCCTCAAGACTTCTCTGTCTATACAGCACCGATGATAAAACATCTAGGTTAATGGTGAAAAGATTCTCCACAGCGAGCGATACCCAGAGAGGTTCACAGAGTTCTATGGAGAAGAGAAGAGGGAGGAGGGACATAGAGGTGACCAGAAGGAGGGGGGAGTCAAAAGGAGAGAGACCAATCTAGCCTGTGATCACTTCCCTAAGTATTCTCCACAGCCCGGAACACCCAAAGAAATTCACAAAAGTTAAGTAGAGAAGAGAAGCGGGAGGGAGCAGATAGAGGTCATCTCAGGGAGAAAAAGCAGTCAAAAGGGGAGAGAGCACTCAAGCCACTAATCACACTCCTAAGTAAAAATGGGTACTGAAGATTCAATTCTTTAAGGTACAGAATTGATAACAAATACCAAAAAAGCAAAGATTAAAAATTTAGAGTAGAGGTTAGACTCTCAAAAATATGATATTAAAAAAAATGAAACAAAGTTGCAAAGGTTATTAAAAAAATATATGAAATTTGCTTTAAAAATAGGGTCTTTTTTTTTGCAAGGTAAAATAGTAGGTTTTAAAAATGAAAATTAAAGGAGTAATAAAGATCTTAAAAATTTAAAAAAAATTGTAAGTGATAATAGAAAAAAATATATAGGAACTTCTCCGGAGCTGTTGAGGGCAATGTGGGGTCAGTTCAGTTCCAGTGTATACTTCTTCTCAACGTCTACAGGCCCCTTCCAATGTAGCCAATCCTGCTGCTGCTAAGTTGCTTCAGTCGTGTCCGACTCTGTGCGGCCCCACAGACGACAGCCCACCAGGCTCCCCCGTCCATGGGATTCTCCAGGCAAGAACACTAGAGTGGTGGGTTGCCATTTCCTTCTCCAGTGCATGAAAGTGAAAAGTGAAAGTGAAGTCACTCAGTCATGTCAGACTCTTCGTGACCCCATGGACTGCAGCCCACCAGGCTCCTCCATTGATGGGATTTTCCAGACAAGAGTACTGGAGTGGGGTGCCATCGCCTTCTCCTGTAGCCACTGCTAACAGGATTTTAATCTGTTGCACCTGTCACTTCCAAAGCGGTTCCCTCCTCTTCGTTTATTTTGGCCTCCTCTGTTTGCAAGTCTCTCCAGTACCTAACTTCCGACCTGACACAGGGAGTGCAGGTGGTCATTTGTTCGGCTCCCTCGCTCAGCTGTGCTGCGGGGAGGTGGGAGCACTGCAGACANGCACCTGTCACTTCCAAAGCGGTTCCCTCCTCTTCGTTTATTTTGGCCTCCTCTGTTTGCAAGTCTCTCCAGTACCTAACTTCCGCCCTGACACAGGGAGTGCAGGTGGTCATTTGTTCGGCTCCCTCGCTCAGTTGTGCTGCGGGGAGGTGGGAGCCCTGCAGACAAACGTCACTGGCGTGTGGGGAGTGCCCACAGAGTCTGGGCCACACTGGGTGTGCCCCTGCTCACGGCGTGTGTGCTCTCCTGGTCTACACCGCTCAGGCTCCAGGCTGCTCTGCTGGAGAACCGTCTAAGGCGGGCCTGGGGATGCATGCACTTTCCAGGTATAAGCTGCTCAGGTTCAGGTTATCAGGTACTCCGCAAGGGCACAGACTGGGTTGGGCCCGCGTTTTGTGCCCTTCTGAGGTCTGAGCAGCTCAGGCGCCCAGGTGCGTGGCGAGCACACTCTCCCCAGGTAGGGGTGCGTCTTATCGCCTCCCCGTCCCAGCCGCTAGCCTCCAGATCCCAGCCACTCGGAGTGCTGTCTTAGGTGTGCTGTGTGTCTCCTCTGGGGAGCTGTCTGCGACCCTCCTGGCGGATGTCAACCGCCCAGAATCCCAGGAAGAGTTGGTAGGAACTGGGAGCCTGCTGGCAGCTTGGTAGAGGATGCTGTCTCTGGGCCGAGTTTGCCCCATTCTGGCTCTGGCTGTCACCCACTGCCTCTGTGCCTCCAGCGGGGGATGGGCCAGTCTGCAGCCAGCTAGCCCTCCTCTGGTATTCATTCAGTCCTCTGTTCTGTGAGCGGGTCTGGCAATGCCTTAGGTTAGAGCTTTTCGCAGGAAAGTTCTCTCTCTCCTTTTTTATTTTCCTCTTTCTCTCTCTGGCTACCCAAACCCTATAGTTTGGGTTGCTGTCTCAGGCAGCTCCCTCAGATTGCCCTCAGGGCATTCAGGCCCGGACCTTATCCTAAGCAATGCAGCCCACGCCTCCGTTAGCCCCTGCTTGCTCGTGGCAGACTGGAGTAGCGTCTGGGCTACTTCTCCACTGGGAATTGCAGTTAGGCGCGTAATCTGTGGGTTTTATTTATTTATTTATTTCCTCCTGGTTATGTTGCCCTCTGAGATTCCAAAACTCCCCACAGACCCGTAGGCGAGGGGGTTTCCTGGTGTTGGGAAACTTCTCCTCTTTTACGACTCCCTCCCTGGGACGGGTCTCTGTCCCTAACTCTTTTGTCTCTCTTTTTATCTTTTATATTTTGTCCTACCTCCTTCAGAAGACAATGGGCTGCCTTTCTGGGTGCCTGGTGTCCTCCGCCAGTGTTCAGAAGTTGTTTTGCGATATTTGCTCAGGGTTCAAATGATCTTGCAATGAATTTGTAGGGGAGAAAGTGGTCTCCCCATCCTATTCCTCCACCATCTTAGGACCGTCCCCCTTCTCACACATTTTTAAAACCAAGTTACAACCACAGAACACAAACATCCCTGTTTTTCCTACCACTATATCATGGACACTATAATCATAAAACCAGCGTGTTTTAAACAACTATACATTGTTCAACCCAGTAAATGCAGTCACTGTTCCCTGACCACTGGACAACATAGAAACACATGCATATTTGGTATGAAAAGCTGAAAAAATAATTTCAAAACACCTACCTTTTCTAAGTTAAATTCTTGTATACCCACATCTTTATCAAGATGGTTTTGGTCTTTAGTTTTGGTCTGAAAAGAAAAAAATAATTATTAAGGACATCTGTTCCTTACAGTATCCATCCACCAACAGAGTAGCTATGTTTGTAAAAGCCGTGAAACTGGCCCAGATGCCTAGATGACAAACAATCACATATGCTTGTTGCACAAAAGCCTAATTAACAGCAAATGGAAGAAAAATGGAGAAAATAAATTTAAGGTTTCAAACTTTAAGAAAGGACTGATGAGAAACTAAGAAAAAAGAGAAGTGAGTAGGGGAGAGACCAATATCTGTATCTCATGCAATGTATGCGAGAAGCTCTGCATAGGGAGGGGTTTAGAAAGGGGTAACAGCTGAGCAGGAATTCTAGAGGGTAAAAACTAATATTTAAATAATTATCCGGACTCAGGACTTTGGTNAGTGCTGTCTTAGGTGTGCTGTGTGTCTCCTCTGGGGAGCTGTCTGCGACCCTCCTGGCGGATGTCAACCGCCCAGAATCCCAGGAAGAGTTGGTAGGAACTGGGAGCCTGCTGGCAGCTTGGTAGAGGATGCTGTCTCTGGGCCGAGTTTGCCCCATTCTGGCTCTGGCTGTCACCCACTGCCTCTGTGCCTCCAGCGGGGGATGGGCCAGTCTGCAGCCAGCTAGCCCTCCTCTGGTATTCATTCAGTCCTCTGTTCTGTGAGCGGGTCTGGCAATGCCTTAGGTTAGAGCTTTTCGCAGGAAAGTTCTCTCTCTCCTTTTTTATTTTCCTCTTTCTCTCTCTGGCTACCCAAACCCTACAGTTTGGGTTGCTGTCTCAGGCAGCTCCCTCAGATTGCCCTCAGGGCATTCAGGCCCGGACCTTATCCTAAGCAATGCAGCCCACGCCTCCGTTAGCCCCTGCTTGCTCGTGGCAGACTGGAGTAGCGTCTGGGCTACTTCTCCACTGGGAATTGCAGTTAGGCGCGTAATCTGTGGGTTTTATTTATTTATTTATTTCCTCCTGGTTATGTTGCCCTCTGAGATTCCAAAACTCCCCACAGACCCGTAGGCGAGGGGGTTTCCTGGTGTTGGGAAACTTCTCCTCTTTTACGACTCCCTCCCTGGGACGGGTCTCTGTCCCTAACTCTTTTGTCTCTCTTTTTATCTTTTATATTTTGTCCTACCTCCTTCAGAAGACAATGGGCTGCCTTTCTGGGTGCCTGGTGTCCTCCGCCAGTGTTCAGAAGTTGTTTTGCGATATTTGCTCAGGGTTCAAATGATCTTGCAATGAATTTGTAGGGGAGAAAGTGGTCTCCCCATCCTATTCCTCCACCATCTTAGGACCGTCCCCCTTCTCACACATTTTTAAAACCAAGTTACAACCACAGAACACAAACATCCCTGTTTTTCCTACCACTATATCATGGACACTATAATCATAAAACCAGCGTGTTTTAAACGACTATACATTGTTCAACCCAGTAAATGCAGTCACTGTTCCCTGACCACTGGACAACATAGAAACACATGCATATTTGGTATGAAAAGCTGAAAAAATAATTTCAAAACACCTACCTTTTCTAAGTTAAATTCTTGTATACCCACATCTTTATCAAGATGATTTTGGTCTTTAGTTTTGGTCTGAAAAGAAAAAAATAATTATTAAGGACATCTGTTCCTTACAGTATCCATCCACCAACAGAGTAGCTATGTTTGTAAAAGCCGTGAAACTGGCCCAGATGCCTAGATGACAAACAATCACATATGCTTGTTGCACAAAAGCCTAATTAACAGCAAATGGAAGAAAAATGGAGAAAATAAATTTAAGGTTTCAAACTTTAAGAAAGGACTGATGAGAAACTAAGAAAAAAGAGAAGTGAGTAGGGGAGAGACCAATATCTGTATCTCATGCAATGTATGCGAGAAGCTCTGCATAGGGAGGGGTTTAGAAAGGGGTAACAGCTGAGCAGGAATTCTAGAGGGTAAAAACTAATATTTAAATAATTATCCGGACTCAGGACTTTGGTGCTTTCATTGCTGTGGCCGGGGGTTCAATCTCTGGTTGAGGAATTAAGATCCCACAAGCCATGAGGGAAAGGGAGGAAGAGGGAGATAGAGGGGAAGGAAAGGGAGGGAGGGAGGAAGGAAGGAAGGAAGGAAAAAAGGGATAAAGGAACAAAGTTCTTTCAGGAACATCAGAAATCTAGAAATGATGGAGATGGGGATTCATAATTCCCAACAGAAAATAATGACACTGCAAATGCCATCAAGATATGTGACTCTTTATATCAATATACCCCCTGGTTATGGTTACCAATCCATGGAATTAACCAGAAGTTTGAGACTTCAAGGAAACTCTCTTGTCAATCTGGCTGAGGACAGTGGTCACTATTCAACCCCAGGCGATCCTAGCCGTGCAGCATCTCGAAAAGCAGTTCTGGCCTCTGGCTCCGCAGGGCGGGGCCTGTGCAGGATACAGCTGTCTTGTATGGACAGCAATGGACAGGGGAGCGGCTTGTTAAAACCCCCCTGCTGGTCACCTGCCTTAATGGAGTAGGCTTTCTTTAGTTATTCTTCCCTTTTTCCTCTCTTTAACAGCACACCTTCCCAGCTTCTCGTAGCCCAGCTGTTCCACAGGTATGTAGTGTCAGCTCCTGCCCTGTGAGAGGTGGCTAAGGCTAGCTGGGATCACCAGCCCCAAACTGGGCCTGCACAGGGCCCAAGGAAGGGCCTTTCAGGGTCAGGTGCAGAAAACTCAACCCTCAGATCAAGTGGAGCACCTCAATTTTGAACACACTGAAGCCTGTAATCCAGACATACCTGCACAGAACACTGATTACCCTACCTTCGCCTTCTTCCAATAACCTCTCCCCAAGCCTAAGATCATCATGCTTATCCCATGAAGACCCCAACCCCCTCACTTTTGAGAGGCAGACTCAGATGTGTCCTCCCATCTCCTTGCTTGGCTGCCTGGTGAATAAATTGTACATCACAGGATCTCAGTGTCCAGCTTGCTGCACGTTGGGCAAATGGACCTGGTTCGGTCACAGATCCTT
Organism: Raphicerus campestris; assembly: GCA_006410735.1. Lineage (NCBI taxonomy): Eukaryota > Metazoa > Chordata > Mammalia > Artiodactyla > Bovidae > Raphicerus > Raphicerus campestris. The sequence continues at coordinate 198,069 of SJYW01035122.1, read as the reverse complement.
CTTCATAGTAAAAACAAACATCTGGAAAAAAATTCTTGGCTAATTATCTCATGATGCTGAGTTTATTAGCATGACCCCACTACTACCTTAACTTTCATTTCTATTTTTAGCTTTAAAACCACCTTAGCACATTAATCAGTGGTCTCCCCTGTTTTCTTTGTCCCTATCCTCACTGTGGTACGAGGCCCTCCTGTCTGCAAGCAACACTCCGTCCTCCTCTACCTCTAGGCTCACAGGAGAACAGGGCTTTGCTCCCTACCTGGAGTTAGGCACGCTGACTTGACTTGTTTTAGCCAAAGACATGTGAGCAGAAAGAAGCATATCTCTTCCAGAGAACCTTTAAGAGCCTTTACTAACTTACCTTCTTCAGCAAATGGTGGAGCCCCTATCACCCTGAGTCCCTAGATTAGGATGGTGTGGACCACGGCATTCTGCCCTGACAATCCTGATGAACACATGACGTGAGAACAAAGTTAACTTCTGCCTTTAAACCACTGAGGTGTAAGGGACTACTTGTTACAGAACCATCGTCTCACCTATGCTCACTGATAAAGCCTCCCTGTCCCACACATAAGACAGAGAAACGTTTGGAGATTCTGAGAACTTGTCTGTGAGGTTATGAAGAAGAGAGCAAGCTATAAAAAGAAGCTGGGACTTCCCTGGCAGTACAGTTGTTAAGACTTTGCCTTTCAATGCAGGGGCTGCGAGTTTAATCCTTGGTCAGGGAACTAAAGAAACTAAGATCCCTTACCCTGGCCTCCAAAAACTCAAAAACTAAAACGGAAGCAATACTGAAAGAAATTCAATAAAAACTTTAAAACTGGTCCATGTTTAAAAAAAAAAAGAGGAGGAGGAGCAGTTTGGGAGGAATGCGTGGGGTGAGGGAGGAAGGCAGGCAGGTTACCAGGCTCAGTGATCTTTCTGATGGGCTGACCAAAAGTATTTTCTCCTGCACTGGTGAGATTTTTATCTATTAGTTACACTGTCCAATCTTTGTCTAATTAGAGAAGAGATGGGTAAATAAACACTCTTTCTTTAATATGCCAACAGTTCTGGGAATATAGAGAATTTTTATGTCTTCTTGAGTGTAAATTATTACTTCGGTGGGGGCGGGGGGTAGTCCCAAGATGGTGGAGGAACAGGTCAGGGAGACCACTTTCTCCCCAACAAATTCATCAAAAGTTCATCCGAATGCTGAGCAACTTTCACAAAACAACTTCTGAACACTGGCGGAGGACACCAGGCACCCAGGAAGGCAGCCCATTGTCTTCAAAAGGAGGTAGAACAAAATATAAAAGAAAGAAAGAGAGACAAAAGATTTAGGGATGGAGACCTGTCCTAGGGAGGGAGTTGTGAAGGAGGAGAAATTTCCAAACTGTAAGAAACCCTCTCACAGGTGGGTCTGTGGGGAGTTTTGGAAACTCAGAGGGCAACATAACCGGGAGAAAAAAAAAAACCCACNGACCTGTCCTAGGGAGGGAATTGTGAAGGAGGAGAAATTTCCAAACTGTAAGAAACCCTCTCACAGGTGGGTCTGTGGGGAGTTTTGGAAACTCAGAGGGCAACATAACCGGGAGAAAAAAAAAACCCCACAGAATACGCGCCTACCTCCAACTGCCAGTGGGCAAGTAGCCCAGAGGCTCCCATCCACCACCAGCAGCGGGGGCTGGACAGGGAGGTGCTGGCGCCATAATTGGTGCTTAGGGTAAGGACCCAGCCTGAATGCCCTGAGGACAATCTGAGGGAGCTAACGTGAGATAACTTTCCCAAGAAAGGCTCTAACTCGCAGCCTGGCCGCTCACAGAACAAAGGATTGAGCGAATACCAAAGGAGAGCTGGCCAGCTGCGGACAGGTCCCTCCCTGCTGCCAGAGGCAGAGAGGCAGGCAGGTGACAGCCAGAGCCGGAAGGCAAACGGCTGCTCCATGCTCTGCCCGAGACCAGCATCCTCCACCAAACGTGAGCAGACTCCCAGTTGCCCACAACGTCTTCCTGGGATCCTGGATGGTTGACATCTGCCAGGAGGGTCGCAGCCGGAGAACAGCTCCCCAGAGGAGACACACAGCACACCTGAGACGGTGCCATCGCAGCGCCCCGGGGAAACCAGGCGGCTGGGGCCGGGGAGGTGACTAAGATGCACGGCCCGCCTGGGACGGTGCGCTCGCCATGCTCGGACCTGGGAAGGGCACACACACACACCCAACTGAGTCTGTGCTCCTGTGGAGTACCCGAGAACCCGAACCTAGCAGCTCAGACCTGAAAAGTGCACAAAACACAGCGTCCGCTTTGGACAGAGCCTCTGCTGAGCAACCTGGAGCTGGGCAGACCCAGTGTGGTCCACACACTGTGAGCATGCCCCACACTCGCCAGTGATATTTGTTTGCTATGTTCCTCACTCCCCACAACACAACTGAACAAGTGAGCCTAAAGAAGTGACCACCCTCACCCACTTGTGTCAGGGCGGAAATTAGATACCGAAGCAGAGGAAGCCAAAAGAAACAGAGGGAACTGCTCTGGAAGTGACAGGGTCAACAGATTAAAACCCTGTAGTTAATTAACACTGACTACGAATTGGAGCGGGCCTACAGACCTTAAGAACAAGTACAAGCTGGAACAAGGAAATGTCTGAAACGGAACTGACCCCACACTGCCCACAACAGCTCCAGAGAAACTCATAGGTATGTTGTTACTATTATCACTTTTTAATTTTTTTAAGCCCTTTATTACAACTTTAATTTTCATTAGTATAACCTACTATTACCTTGCAAAAAAAAGACCCTATTTTTAAAGCAAATTTCATATATATTTTTTAAATAATTTTTGTGATTGATTTTGTTTTGTATTTTTAATATTGTATTTTTGAAAGTCTAACCTCTACTCTAGATTTTTAATCTTTGCTTTTTGGTACTTGTTATCAATATTGTACCTAAATTTAAGAATCTAATGTTCAATATTCATTTTCACTTAAGGGTGTGATTACTGGCTTGATTGCTCTCTCCCCTTTTGACTCTCCCTTTTCTCCACCTGGTCACCTCTATCTCCTCCTTCTCCCTTCTCTTTTCTACTTAACTCTGTGAATCTCTCAGGGTATTCTGGGCTGTGGAGAAAGGTTAGGGAACTGATTACTGGGTAGACTGCTCTCTCCCCTTTTGACTCTCTCTCTTCTCCTGGTCACCTCTATCTCCCTCCTCCCTCTTCTCTTCTTCATGTAATTCTGTGAACCTCTCTGGGTGTCCCTCACTGTGAATTGTTTCACCACTAACCTACATGTTTTATCATCTGTGCTATATGAATGGAGACATCTTGACACTACTGTAAGAATAAGACTGAAAGCCAGAGGCAGGAGGCTTATCTTCAAAACTTGAGAGCACCAGAGAACTGCTGATTCCAGGGAACATTAATAGACCAGAGCTCACCCCAAAGCCTCCATACCTACACTAAAACCTAGCTCCACCCAAGAGCCAACAAGTTCCAGAGTAAGACATTCCATGCACATCTCCAGCAAAGCAAGAACACAGCCCTGAGCATTAAAAGACTGGTCAACCACCTGCAAAAGAATGAAACTAGAACACTTTCTAACACCATACACAGAACTAAACTCAAAATGGATTAAAGATCTAAATGTAAGACCTCAAACTATAAAACTCCTAGAGGAAAACACAAGCAAACACTCTCTGATATAAATCACAGCAAGATCCTCAATGACCCACCTCCCAAAGTAATGGAAATAAAAGCAAAAATAAACAAATGGGACCTAATTAAATTTAAAAGCTTTTGCACAATGAAGGAAACTGTAAGCAAGGCGAAAAGACAGCCTTCAGAATGGGAGAAAATCACTGCAAATGAAGCAACTGACAAGCAGCTCCTGCAGCTCAATACCAGATATATAAAGGACCCAATCAAAAAATGGGCCAAAGACCTAAACAGACATTTCTCCAAAGAAGACATACAGATGGCTAACAAACACATGAAAAGATGCTCAACATCACTCATGATGATGAGCAAATCATCATGAGAGAAATGCAAATCAAAACCACAATGAGGTACCATCTCACACCAGTCAGAATAGCTGCTATCCAAAAGTCTACAAACAATAAATGCTGGAGAGGATGTGGAGAAAAGGGAAGCCTCTTACACTGTTGGTGGGAATGCAAACTAGTATAGCCAGTGTGGAGATTCCTTTAAAAACTGGAAATAGAACTGCCATATGATCCAGAAACCCCACCCGCTGGGCATACACACTGAGGAAACCAGAACTGAAAGAGACACGCATACCCCAGTGTTCATCGCAGCACTGTTTATAATAGCCAGGACATGGAAGCAACCTAGATGTCCATCAGCAGACGAATGGATAAGAAAGTTGTGGTACATATACAGAAAGGAATATTACTCAGCTATTAAAAAAAGAACACTTTTGAATCAGTTCTAATGAGGTGGATCAAACTGGAGCATATTATACAGAGTGAAGTAAGTCAGAAAGAGAAACACCAATACTGTATATTAATGCAAATATATGGAATTTAGAAAGATGGTAATGACGACCCTATATACGAGACAGCAAAAGAGACACAGATGTAAAGAACAGACTTTTGGACTCTTGGGGAGAAGGTAAGCGTGGGATGATTTGAGAGAATAGCACTGAAACATGTATATTACCATATGTGAAATAGATCACCAGTCCACATTGGACGCATGAAACAGGGTCCTCAAAGTGGTGCACTGGGACAACACATAGGGATGGGGTGGGGAGGGAGGTGAGAAGGGGGCTCAGGATGGGGAACAAATGTACACCCACGGCTGATTCACATCAATGTATGGCAAAAACCACCACAATACTGCAAAGTAATTAGCCTCCAATTAAAATAAATTAATTCAAAAAATTATTATTTCAACTAGATTAGCTTCTTCTAATACCTCTCTGACTGGATCCACTAAAGAGCAGGGCAGCTGGTACAGCTGAAGAGTGATGCTGAAGGGCAGCCCTGGAATACTGCAGGCTTCCCAGGTGGCTCAGCAGAAAAAGAATCATCCTGCAATGCAGGAGACAGAAGGGACTACGGTTTGATCCCTGGGTCAGGAAAATCCCCTAGAGGAGGGCATGGCAACCCAATCCAGTATTCTTGCCTGGAGAATCCCATGAACAGAAGAGCTTGGCAGGCTACAGTCCACAAGGCTGCAAAGAGTCGGACATGACTGAAGCAGCTGAACATGCACGCAGGCTGGGATGCTACAAAGACTATGAGGACAGTAAGAAGCGGGGGCAACAGCCGGACAGAATGCCTTTAGGGCTAATGACACTTCTGACCCGTGCACTCGTGTTCCTCAAGGGACAAACAGCCTAACTAACCTACACTCCTCTCACTAGTGTCGTAGTTAGGCAAACAGCTTTTAAGCCAGAAAGCCTGGGGTCAGAACTTGAGCACTTTTTTCATATCCACAACCCTTCATGTGGAATCCTAAGAAAATTCAGAAGGAAATATTGTGAATATACTGAATACTGTGTACATTTCCATCCTTTATTTTGCCCATCTTTGCATGAAATGTTCCCTTTGTATCTCTAACTTTCTTATTCAGTGGTACACAATTGTGTACCATTTCCAGTGGGGTCTAAGACAGCAACTCATAATTAAGCACATTCACATTTCTGTAGCAACGCCTACAAATATTTATGTCAAACGGAACCAACAAAAATAATTCTTAAGCCTCACATCAGTTCAGGTCAGTTTTGCTGCCAAATAAATCTGTACCAAACTTACCAAAAAACCCCCCCTAAACTTGTGCTTTCCAAAGCTCTGGGGTATTGGAGTTGCATATATGGGATGGTGGGGTGACTGTTTATATGCAAGCAAATCATTAAATCTCTCTAGGCATCAATCTCCTCTGCAAAAGGAAAACAGGTCACATGAACTGTGAAGATTCAATGAAATACTGAACTAGTTAAGGAACATAAATAATCACTTTTAGTATACAGCAACCACTCAGGAACTAGGGCTTCCCTAGGGACTTAGATGGTAAAGAATCTCCTGCAATGTGGGAGACCTGGGTTCGATTCCTGGGTCATGAAGATCCCCTGGAGAAGGGAATGACTACCCACTCCAGTATTCTTGCCTGGAGAATCCCATGGACAGAGGAGCCTGGTGGGCTACAGTCATGGGACTGCAATGAGTTCGACATGAGTGAGCAACAAATATACACAGTAAGCTTTCAGGAAATACTGGCAAATCTTTACTCAGCAATGCATTACAGGCTCAGAAGCAGTGTACGTGTACCACAGTCCACGCCATAGGATCCACGCATCTCTTCTGATCTACGGTACACTGCTCTATTGTTCTATGTCTTTCTTGTCTCTTTTCTACAGAGGCCACAGAGAAGGCTAAGGTTCATGAGATGGACCTGCGTTAAGGTTGGAGAAATAGGCTTATCAGACACAGCCCTGACGGCCGAATAATACTTGGATCATTTAAGCTACACCTGACCCTTTCCTAAGAGCATAGGAACTTTCTTCCTCACAGGCAGCCTTGCACTCATTAAAGAGTGGGGTCATTCACTCCACTCTCAAATCACAAGTCTAGGCCACGGTGTTATGAACCTGGACCCTACAGTAAACACCTCACCCCGTCCCCTCACGCCTCTGGCTTCTGCTTTACCTATAATCCATTTACCATGCGGGGGACACAGCAATCTTTTCAAAATATAAATCAGATCACTGCACATCCCTGCTTAAATTCTTCCACGTGGTTCTCCATGCACTTTAAATTCATAGGCCCCAAGCCTCTGGGGCCTGGTGTGACTGGCCCCAGCCTGTCTCTCCAGCAGCTCACACCTCTCTGTCCTCCTCCTGCTAGTCTCCCAGCTCCTAGAACCTTGCAGGCCTCTATATAGTTCAGGACATCAGCAGAGCCATCTTCTGCCTACATTGCTCTCTTCTCTCCCATCCCTGGCACCCTTCAACACAGTATCAGCCTAGAGTCACCTCCTCAGACACTTCCAACCACCTGCTCCAATGGAGGTTCTGCCTGTTACTCTCAGGACCCTGCCTCTTTCCTTCAGAGCGTTTATTACACTTTTAAAGTATATTATTAATTTATGCAGCGTTCACCTGACTGCACTAATAAACAATATACTTCACGAAAGCAGAGGACTATTATCTTGTTTACTGTGGCATCTCCTGAGTCTGGCAAATAGTAGGCACCCAATTATTTACGGAATAAATGAATGAACGAGTCAATGTAAAGGTGACCTCTGACCTACTATTTCTTGTCAAATTACTTCTGTAATCAGAACTTTACAAATGGGACATGATCAGGAAGTTTATTTACAGGTCAGATATCTGGGATGGGTTAAATATACAAATGGTGGCTGCTGCTGCTGCTGCTAAGTCGCTTCAGTCGTGTCCGACTCTGTGTGACCCCATAGACGGCAGCCCACCAGGCTCCCCCGACCTTGGGATTCTCCAGGCAAGAACACTGGAGTGGGTTGCCATTTCCTTCTCCAATGCATGAAAGTGAAAAGTGAAAGTGAAGTCGCTCAGTCGTGTCTGACTCTTCGCAACCCCATGGACTGCAGCCTACCAGGCTCCTCTGTCCATGGGAGTTTCCAGGTAAGAGTACTAGAGTGGGACGCCATTACCTTCTCCAACAAATGGTGGCCAAGTTCCCAAATGAGTCCATTAAAAGAGGTTCTGATCACCAACTCCAACGTAGGGGAGGTTGCCTCGCATGCAGGAGCCAGTGTACAATAAAGCAGTGTACTGTAGATTAGAACACACACAGAACACACAGCTGGGTGTTCACAGCTCAACGCAATTCCAACACTATGTACCAGAGTCAACACAGATCCCACAGGCAAAGGGCTCAGTCCTTCCATACCATCCCCACTTCAGACCAGCTGCAAGCCCAGATTGTTACCTGTAGCACATCTGACCCACCACCTAGATTGCAAGTTCTCCTGACCCCCTTCTTGTGTTCAACTAATCTACTCAAGCGGTTCACAGAACTCAAAAAACCTGTTTACTTCCTAGATCACCAGTTTATTCTAAAAGGTTGTAACTCGGGGACAGTCAGTTGGAGGAAATGCAGAGGGCAAGGCATGTGGAAGCAGAGAGGACCCTGCACCCCCTCTCTGGGCTCTGCACTCACAGCACCTCCACATGCTCACCAGCCCAGCAGCTCTCCAAACCAAACCCCATCCTCTGTGGAGTTTCAGAGGTTTCCTCACACAGGCATAATTGAGTACATCTGCCCTCTCCAGCTGTGAAAAGAAGAGAAGAGAAAAGCAAAGGAGAAAAGAAAAGACATAAGCATCTGAATGCTGACTTCCAAAGAATAGCAAGAAGAGATAAGAAAGCCTTCCTCAGCAATCAATGCAATAATAGAGGAAAACAACAGAATAGGAAAGACTAGAGATCTCTTCAAGAAAATTAGAGATACCAAGGGGACATTTCATGCAAAGATGGGCTCGATAAAGGACAGAAATGGTAGGGACCTAACAGAAGCAGAAGATATTAAGAAGAGGTGGCAAGAATACACAGAAGAACTGTACAAAAAAGATCTTCACAACCCAGATAATCACGATGGTGTGATCACTCACCTAGAGCCAGACATCCTGGAATGGGAAGTCAAGTGGGCCTTAGAAAGCATCGCTACAAACAAAGCTAGTGGAGGTGATGGAATTCCAGTTGAGCTATTTCAAATCCTGAAAGATGATGCTGTGAAAGTACTACACTCAATATGCCAGCAAATTTGGAAAACTCAGCAGTGGCCACAGGACTGGAAAAGGTCAGTTTTCATTTCAATCCCAAAGAAAGGCAATGCCAAAAAAATGCTTAAACTATCGCACAATTGCACTCATCTCACATGCTAGTAAAGTAATGCTCAAAATTCTCCAGGCCAGGCTTCAGCAATACGGGAACCGTGAACTTCCTGATGTTCAAGTTGGTTTTAGAAAAGGCAGAGGAACCAGATATCAAATTGCCAACATCTGCTGGATCATGGAAAAAGCAAGAGAGTTCCAGAAAAACATCTATTTCTGCTTTATTGACTATGCCAAAGCCTTTGACTGTGTGGATCACAATAAACTGTGG
>SJYW01035122.1:163771-185602 GCA_006410735.1 Raphicerus campestris | reverse complement strand
TTCCAAAGAATAGCAAGAAGAGATAAGAAAGCCTTCCTCAGCAATCAATGCAATAATAGAGGAAAACAACAGAATAGGAAAGACTAGAGATCTCTTCAAGAAAATTAGAGATACCAAGGGGACATTTCATGCAAAGATGGGCTCGATAAAGGACAGAAATGGTAGGGACCTAACAGAAGCAGAAGATATTAAGAAGAGGTGGCAAGAATACACAGAAGAACTGTACAAAAAAGATCTTCACAACCCAGATAATCATGATGGTGTGATCACTCACCTAGAGCCAGACATCCTGGAATGGGAAGTCAAGTGGGCCTTAGAAAGCATCGCTACAAACAAAGCTAGTGGAGGTGATGGAATTCCAGTTGAGCTATTTCAAATCCTGAAAGATGATGCTGTGAAAGTACTACACTCAATATGCCAGCAAATTTGGAAAACTCAGCAGTGGCCACAGGACTGGAAAAGGTCAGTTTTCATTTCAATCCCAAAGAAAGGCAATGCCAAAAAAATGCTTAAACTATCGCACAATTGCACTCATCTCACATGCTAGTAAAGTAATGCTCAAAATTCTCCAGGCCAGGCTTCAGCAATACGGGAACCGTGAACTTCCTGATGTTCAAGTTGGTTTTAGAAAAGGCAGAGGAACCAGATATCAAATTGCCAACATCTGCTGGATCATGGAAAAAGCAAGAGAGTTCCAGAAAAACATCTATTTCTGCTTTATTGACTATGCCAAAGCCTTTGACTGTGTGGATCACAATAAACTGTGGGAAAATTCTGAAAGAGATGAAAATACCAGACCACCTGACCCGCCTCTTGAGAAACCTGTATGCAGGTCAGGAAGCAACAGTTAGAACCAGACATGGAACAACGGACTGATTCCAAATAGGAAAAGGAGTATGTCAAGGCTGTATATTGTCACCCTGCTTATTTAACTTATATGCAGAGTACATCATGAGAAATGCTGGGCTGGAAGAAGACCAAGCTGGAATCAAGATTGCCAGGAGAAATATCAAAAACCTCAGATATGCAGATGACACCACTCTTATGGCAGAAAGTGGAAAAAGCTTCTTGATGAAAGTGAAAGAGGAGAGTGAAAAAGTTGGCTTAAAGCTCAACATTCAGAAAACGAAGATCATGGCATCCGGTCCCATCACTTCATGGGAAATAGATGGGGAAACAGTGGAAACAGTGTCAGACTATATTTTGGGGCTCAAAAATCACTGCAGATGGTGACTGCAGCCATTAAATTAAAAGACGCTTACTCCTTGGAAGGAAAGTTATGACCAACCTAGATAGCATATTAAAAAGCAGAGACATTATTTTGCCAACAAAGGTCCGTCTAGTCAAGGCTATGGTTTTTCCAATGGTCATGTATGGATGTGAGAATTGGACTGTGAAGAAAGTTTGAGTGCTGAAGAACTGATGTTTCTGAACTGTAGTGTTGGAGAAGACTCTTGAGAGTCCCTTGGACTGCAAGGAGATCCAACCAGTCCATCCTCAAGAAGATCAGTCCTGGGTGTTCATTGGAAGGACTAATGCTGAAGCTGAAACTCCAGTACTCTGGCCACCTCATGGGAAGAGCTGACTCAGTGGAAAAGACCCTGATGCTGGGAGGGATTGGTGGCAGGAGGAGAAGGGGACGACAGAGGATAAGATGGCTAGATGGCATCACCGACTCAACGGATGTGAGTCTGAGTGAACTCCAGGAGTTGGTGATGGACAGGGAGGCCTGGCGTGCTGCAATTCATGGGGTTACAAAGAGTCAGACATGACTGAGCGACTGACTGACTGACTGCCTTCTCCAGAGGTCAGGGGGTAGGACTGAACTATCCAGTCCTCTAATCACAAGGTTGGTTCTCCTGGCAACTAGTTCCCACTCAAGGATGCTTTCCAAGTCACTTCACTAACAGAAAAGATACCTTTATTTCTCTCATCTTTGAAGAAATGCTAAGAGTTTTAGGAGTTCTATGCCAGAAACAGGGGCAAATGTTTAATGTAATATTTCTTATTATGAATTACCATATCACACCCAAGAATATCTGTTTCAATACACCGAGTAGTTGGATCATTTTTGATGGCACAACCTAGATTCTGGGAAAAGAAGATCACTTACTTCCCAGTACCTCTTGTCAAGAGTACTTCAGACAACAGAAGGCAACAGGAACTCATATGGAGAATTGACCAGTGCGGGGAGCCACATAAATGGAGAAATAAAAGGAAAACAGGAATAAAAAAACAAACAGAATACTTCAGAGATGACCAGCTGCTCCTGTGATTGGTCAGTGGAAGCCACCATTATTCTGTCATGTCTGTTTCCATGTCTGTCTGACTGTCCGACGGTGACTTGTACGTTTTCAGAGAGCAGGGGCCACAACATGTACGTTGTCNAGTTGACCAGTGCGGGGAGCCACATAAATGGAGAAATAAAAGGAAAACAGGAATAAAAAACCAAACAGAATACTTCAGAGATGACCAGCTGCTCCTGTGATTGGTCAGTGGAAGCCACCATTATTTTGTCATGTCTGTTTCCATGTCTGTCTGACTGTCCGACGGTGACTTGTACGTTTTCAGAGAGCAGGGGCCACAACATGCACGTTGTCCCGTGTTCTGCAAACCCTTAGCAGAGCATTGTGTGTGCTAATTACTCCAAAGAACTGGCCTTTGCCTGGTGTGCCTTAACACCCAGGATGGACCATAGTGACTAACACAGTATTAATTTGCAGTATTTATATGTTGTGATATCAACATTCTAAAGTCTTTTTATGGGCATATGTATTTTCATTGTGTTCACATACTGTCTCCTTAGCCAGACACATATATCTTCAGAAGATGAATTTTTTAAAGGAGAAAAGGGCAGAACACCAAGAAAAGCTAAAAAATTTCATCAAGATGAGGAAGTTCAAAATGTTAAACGAGGACTTCCCTGCTGGTTCAGTAGTTAAGAACCTACCTGCCAATGCCGGGGACCCAGGTTCAGTCCCTGGCCCAGGAAGAGTCCACATGTCGCAGGGCAGCTAAGCCTGTGCACCGCAACTGCTGAAGCCCGTGTGCTCTGCAACAGGAGAACCCACGGCAACGAGGAGCCCACACACCACAACGAGAGAGCAGCCTGCTCCCCGCCACTGGAGAACACCTCACAGCAGCAAAGACCCAGCACAGCCCAGAACAAACAAACAAGCGGAAAGGTCCACACCAAAAGGGAAAACGAGCGGAGGCTCCTGAGAAAAGCCAACTACAGTGAAAAGGGGATTCTGTAGAGAACACAGAAAAAGACTGCTGTACATGTTCTATTATTAACAGACAGGGAGATACAGACTCATTCAATGACAACTGTTTTTGTCTTTTCTGTTAGGAAAAAAAACAAACTCTATTCCAGAAGGATGAACACAAGTGAATATAAGAGGAAACTAAAGACCGAGACATTTCAGGAAACGAGGCTATCTAGATGCTTAGTGTCAGCTAAATTCCCCAAACACAGTATTGTATTTCACAGCACTGTTCTCCAACCTTCTTCGTATCATGGCACACACAGAAAATACTAGTATTTGTCTGGCCCAAGGTAGTACCCTGTGGTAAAGAATACCAGTCTTTGGAAGCTCCCTGGCTGGCCAACTTGGGAGCTCTGGCTACAAGGGCCAGAAGAATCCATTTCTTATCTGCCTGTAAGAATTCCCATTGCCCCAGTACTTGGATACTGTAAGAACTGGAAAGCTGACCTAGGATCAAAGGAGATATGGCTACATCCTAGCCTGTGTTCACACGTTCATCAAGAATATGCAAGCCTAGCTGTCTTTGCAGTGGGTTGAATCACGGTCTTCAAACAGATATGACCATGCACTAAAGCCAGGAATCTGTGACTGTGACCTTCTCTGGAAAAAGAATCTCTGTAGTGTTATCATGTTAAGGATTTCATGATGAGATCCATTCCAGATTTAGCGTGACCCTACATCCAAGGATGTATTAAAAAGCAAGAGACATCACTTTGCCTAACAAAAGTTTGTTTAGTCAAAGCTATGGTTTTTTCCAGCAGTCATGTATTGATGTGAGAGCTGGACTGTAAAGAAGGCTAAGCACGAAAAATTGATGCTTTCAAATTGTGGTGCTGGAGAAGACTCTGGAGAGTCCCCGGGACAGCAAAGAGATCAAACCAGTCACTCTTAAAGGAAATCAACCCTGAATATTCACTGGAAGGACTGACGCTGAAGCTAAAGCTCCAATACTGGACCACCTGACGTGAAGAGCTAATTTTTCTTGGAGAAGACTGTTGCTGGAAAAGATTGAAGGCAAAAGGGGACAGTAGAGGATGAGATGTTTAGATAGCATCACCAACTCAATGTACATGACTCTGAGCCAACTCCAAGAGGTAATGGAGAACAGAGGAGCCTGGCGTGCTGTAGTCCACCGGGTCACCAAGAGTTGAACATGACTTAGCGACTGAACAACAACACACCCAATGATGGGTGTCGTTCTAAGAGAAACGCCAAGAGATTTGAGACTCAGGCACCAGGAAGAAGGCCACATATAGACGGAGAAAGAGTTCAGTGTTCTGTAACTGTCGGAAGATGGAAGAAGCAAGGCAGAACTCACCCTCTGAAGAAGGGAGTAGGGCCCAGCCAACAGCATAATTTGGACTTTGGGCCTCCAGAACTGTGTGAGAATTAATTTCCCTACAGCAGCCCCAAGAAACTAAGACAATCCTCTTTTTCTTTTGCTCACAGACAAGTTTATAGGACATGCAGAAAGCAACAGAAATGTAAACATCTGGATTTCTGCAATGAACTTGACAAAAAGTTGTGAAAAAGTTTGGATAAGCAAGCACACCTCTCTCGTGGACTGAATTCTGGGCCAGAATTACAAATGTAGCCCGAGGCTGCGGCTCAGCAGAATCTCTCTGCTTTTCATCAGAATGGAAGTCCCTTGAGAGAAGGCAGTTTTTGCCTGTTCTGTTCACTGCTACATCCCTGTGCCTAGAACTGCGGCAGGACATCAGGGTTTTCACCATATGAGCCGATTCATTACCTTTGTGTTCTCGTCTTGATCTGGCTTCTGTTTTCTTTTTTTACTTCGGCTGTGAAATTGCACCACTTCTACTGGCTCCCTGTCATCCCTTGGGGGAGAGCAGGCTGCTGCAGCTCCAGAGACTACAGGTCCTGCAGGGGAACCACTGGCGGTCACAGCAGGAGCACCCTGCAGCTCTTCCTGGAGCTCCTGGAAGAAGCTGGCAGCACTCTTCCTCTGGCCTCTGACAAGAGATTCGGGCAGTGGAGCTGGCTCTGTTGCCAAGGATGCCAGGGTCCCCGTACCTCTCTTCTCTCTCTTTTTTCTGACTCTTTTCTCTTCTGTTTCATCTTCTGTCTCTCCTGTTTGTTTGAACACAAAAAGGAAGAATAAATATTTTGTGCTTCAGCTGTCACCAATATCAGGTCATATGAATGCACACGTCCACATGTCACAGTTTACAAACACCCAGGAATACACACAAATAAGATATTTGTTTTTCTTCAGAGGGTCGTATCCAATATCTGCACAATTCAGAGACTCCAAAGCGCTTAGTCATCTTTTCCAAAGCGCTCATGTCTTTGGAAAATTACACTCATGTCTTTGACTCTTAGTACAATTACCTAGTCCTTACCTTGGTCCTGACTAAAAGTGTCATCATGACAACATCCCACGAACTGGTAATCCTAGCTGGCTCACAGTCTGTACTAAAAATATAAGTACATCCACCACTGCTTCTTTTTAACACTCTCTAGGGTTACAGGTGGGTACCATAGACTTCCTGTTTCCTTTCATGGTTATAAACTAAAATGAATCTAAGACAACTAGCGTAATTTGAAAGCCTCTGAAAGTGAAAAAGTGAAAGTCGTTCAGTTGTGTCTGACTCTTTGTGACCCCGTGGACTCCTCCATCTGTGGAATTTTCAGGCAAGAACAATGGAGTGGGCAGCCATTTCCTTCTGCAGGGGATCTTCCTGACCCAGGGATTGAATCCAGGTCTCCTGCATTGCAGATTCTTTACCATCTGAGCCACCAAGGAAGCCCAAGATGAAACTAAGACAACTGGCTAAATTTGAATGCCTTTATTTTCAACTAATATACCTCCCCTTTGTTTTAACTGTTTAAACTCTGACTGGTCACCTGAAGGTTCTGACAAGAACTCTAGGCCTCACTACTGACTGACAGTATTAGTGACCCCATGGACTGTAGCCTACCAGGCTCCTCTGTCCATGGGATTTTCCAGACAATAGTACTGGAGTAGATTGCCATTTCCTTCTCCAGGGGATCTTCCTGACCCAGGGATCAAACCCAGGACTCTCGCATTGTACACAGACGCTTACCTGTCTGAGCCACCAGGTAAGTCCTATGAATATCACAGGGCTCTCTAAATATTAGCTGAGTATTTATGCTTGCTTGTATTTTCTCAGTTTTTTATTCAGTAAATGTGTATCAGACTTCTTTCACTGGACCCCCATGGTCCAGTGGTAAAGAATCGGCCTTGCAATGTAGGGGACACAGACTTGATATCTGCTTCTGGAAGAGTCCACATGCTGTGGGGGCAACTAAGCCTGCGGGCCACAACTACTGAGTCCATGAGCTGCGACTACTGAAGCCTGTGAGTCTAGAGCCTGTGTTCTGCAACAAGAGAAGTCTCCACAAGGAGAAGCCAGCACACCACCACTAGAGAAGAGCTCTTGCTCGTGCCCACCACAACTAAAGAAAAGCCCAGGTAGGGGCAGCAGTGAAGACCCAGTGCAGCCAAAAATTAAATTTAAAACACAAACCTTTAATAAGAAAATATATGTATTAAGAGTCGACTAGAAAACCTTGGTCAAGATGTGAAGTAGAAGGATATGTGCTCATTTCCTCCTGCAAGAGTACCAAAACTGCAACTCACTGTTGAACAATCATTGACAGGAAGATGCTGGAACCCACCAAAAAAAAGACACCCTATGTCCAAAGAAAAAGAAGAAGCCACAGCCAGACGTAGGAGTGCAAACACAATAAAATCAAAACCCATATCCGCTGGGCAGGTGACCCACAGACTGGAGAACAATAAAACCAAAGAAGTTCTCGCACTGCTGTGAAGGTTCTGAACCCCACGTCAGGCTTTCCAGCCTGGAGATCTGACAAAGGGACTTGGAATCCCCAGGGAATCTGGCCTTGAGGGCCACTGGGATTTGATTACAGGCCTTCCAGAGAACTGAAGGACACAGAGACTCCAGTCTTTGGAGGTCACAAACAAAATTTTGTACATACCAAAACCCAGAGAGGAGCAATGACTTCACAGGAAGAGTGAACCTACAACCAAGAATACTCTACCCAGTAAGACTCTCCTTCAGATATGATGGAGAAATTAAAAAGTTTTCCAGACAAGCAGAAGTGAAGAGAATTCAGCACTACAGAACCAGCTTTACAACAAATGCTAAATGAACTTTAGGGAGGAAACGCAAGAAAAGGGAAAGACCTGTACAATTAAGACCAAACAATTAAGAAAATGGTAATAATATAGTAGGATATTATTATATTATATACAGTAATAAAATAATAGGAGCATACATATAGATCCTTAAATGTAAATGGATTAAATGCACCAACCAAAAGACACTGACTGGGTGGGTGAAAAATGTGCATGTATGCACTTCCACTTACCACATCACTCTACTTGATCCCCCCTAAATTCTATGTAATTATTTTATATCGTTAATCATGTTCCCATTATGGCTTGCAATTGTAATTATATTTTACTTTTTGTCTGGCTATTGACTGTGAAAACTGATAAACATCTTTTACTTTGTAATTATGTAACTACTACTCACTTAACACTATTGTATCATGATTGGTCAACAGAAAAACAACAGAACTCTGTATCACCAAAACTAGGATCTAACAGAAAAACCTGTAATCACTTTTTAAAATCCAGATGCATATCAGAATTATCTTGAATTTTTTTGAAAAATACAAATGCTCAGATAGTTTTTTTCTTCAGAGCTCCAGATACGTTTCTAATGAGCACTCATGTTTAAAAACAATTAGACTATAGATGATCTTTTCCTTTTCACCTAGTTTCACTTTTTCTTTCATATTCAGTGCTCCCGTTTCATTTAGTTTATGTTCTCCAATTTTTCCATTTCTTTCTAAAAAGCTTTTGTATACATATGTATAATAAGAAAACTTGAATTTTTACCTAACTAAAAAAATTACATTTTGATTCCACTTGTTTGACTTAGTATAAATAGAATGCTAGATTTCTAATTAAAAAATAGATATGCACAAGCAACAAAGGTTTACTGTATAGCACATGGAACTATAGTCAATATCTTGTAATAACCTATGATGGAAAATAATTTCAAAAACTAATAATGTGTTTGTATAAATGAATGTGCACCTGAAACACTCTAAGTCAACTATATTTCAATAAAATAGACACATTAAAAGAAGAGCCAACTAAACTTTGGCATTAGGGATATAAAAACAAGTAAATATAACCCGTGTCTTCAGAGCTCCAAGTGTAAGCTCCAGCCTGTGTTAACACAAACTATATTTAGGATTTTTCAGAAAAAGTCTTCTCCTCAGGACTTCTCGAGGTCAGTCAGAGACTAATTATTCTCTGTCTTCCAACATTTCCAAAGGCCCAGAGATACTCTGTCCACAGCACAAGTCAATACAAGTGAGTGAGTTGGAGACACAGTGTGGGGCTTAGAACCCAAGCTGTTCAAGTTACTAGCTGGGTAAACTTCCAAGATTTTTAACCTCTAGTGCTTATTTCTACAATAATGCTATTTGTCTTGTAGTAATAGTACTAATGACAATATCTATTTCATAGAATTGTTGTGATAATTAAATGAGTATATACATGTAAAGTATGGAGTATATGGCAAAACAGCTATTATTTTTATTCCAAGCTATGTAATGAGCTTAGAACTTTGAGCAACTGGCTCCAAAATGAAACAGCAACATCACACTACAAATTGAAGAAATGCGTTTGATCTACAAGGCACTAATGCCTAATGATTTCTGGTGGATGAAGGAGTGTCATCTTCCCTGGGTAAGTTCTTCGGAGTGTGTAGAACTGGCTCCTTGCTGAACTGCCAGGAGTTCCCAACCTTTAATGATAAGTTTCCTTTTCCGCAATCAAGATGAAAGAAGGCGAGCATAAGTCAGCCAACTTAAAGGCTGAAAGGTCGTGAAAAGCTTCATGTTAAACCGTTCTCTAAAGTCACTACAAGACTGGGTCCCAACGCGAACAAGGTGCCACCAATGCCCAAGGGTTCAGGCGGATCTGGGGGTGCGTGGGGGAAAGCGGCTTCCCAGAGATCGGGAGCGAGAAAGGCCGCTATTTCCAGAGCATGAAGTCCTGTGCACATCTCCTCGTTAAGTCTGAAAGCCTTAATGCTTTCGACAAGCAAGCCGGTTGGTCCTCACACTCGGGAATGAGTTGGGACATCTGATTCATATAAAGACTCACAAACCCCGGTCGTAGGCGAGGGGAGGGTGCAGGACCCATTATCTGAACCGGGTGGGACGCGCCGAGGGCTGCTCGAGGAGCTAGCCTGAAAGCTGAGGCCAGCCAGGTCCCGGGTCCTCAAGTCGGCTCTCCACGTGGGCTCCAAGGCCCCGCACTCACCAAAGTCGTAGAGGTTCTGGAGCAAAGTGTCCAGAAGGGCCTGAGAGCCAGGAGGCGCGGAAATCGCCAACCGATTTTCCTGCGCCATCGTGAGGCCGGCGGGCCGCGCCGAGACAGCGCGGATCTCGCGGGCCTCCCGCCGCTCGGCGTCGGCGTCCGCCCCGTCGCTCGGCGTCCGCTTCCGGATTCCGACGGGCTGCGCGCGCCGCAGGTCCCCGCGCGGCTTCCGTCCTGGCTAAGATGGCGGCGCCCGGGGTCCTGTGGAGGGGCTGTAGAGGGTGCTGCCGCCCTAGGCGAGGTCGGGCCGCCCCGCGCGGAAGAACCGCCCACAGCAGCAGCACCACCACTGCTTAGCAAAGAGTCCCAGGCCACGCCCGGGACAGCAGCCGCAGCATGGATCGTTCCAGTTCATCCAACTCTGGCTTCTCCGTTGGCTCCACCAGTCCCGGGGCTGTCGTGCTCCTCTACTCGGTATGCGCCCAGGGGAGCGAGGCCGGGGCGGGGCTGCGAGAGGACCCCCTTCTCTTGGTCCCGGCTTCCTCCGGGCTGGACCCGAGGTCCAAAGGAGTGGGTCCGAGATCCCCAGAGGAGGCCCTCGGTGATTGCTTTGGTTTCCAGGGCGACGGGGTAGCTCCGTGTGTGTGAGCGGCGGCGTGCTTTTAGAAGGTTGTGTTGGTGATGGTTCCTTTGGTTCCCGCCCGCTCGTTCTTCCCTTTCACTCCACCAGGCATGGGGCCTTCAGGAAGCCACTGACAGCGAAACGAGGGAGTGGAGTTGGGGCTCTCCCTCTTGAGCGAGGGCGTGTCGAACCACCTTGTGGTTGGTTTCTCGAACCGGAGAAACCAGCGGGTCTGACCCAACCTGAGGTAGCCTGTGGTTCCCCATCCCGCTCTTTTGCAGGTGTGATATTCCTGGGAGAAAAAGTATTTGGCTTGTATGTGTGCATCGAGTTTCTAAGACTTTTAATCTAAGAAGATTTGGAGCTTCTGGAAATGTTTCCTGTGTTTCTCTCCCTGTCCGTTATTGTACTTTTCCCACAAGTCATTTTGAAAGACAGCTACTGGCACCCGGCCTCCCTACAGTTGGCCTTTTCACCTCCTAAACCCCTTCTCCTGATTTTAACTTTTTTGCCAACGGAATGTTGGTCACTCACAGTTTCATGAAGAAATTTTGAGGCAGAAATTTGTAGCTCTCCATATTGCACAACCCTGGGGCAATTGACTTAAAAATAGACTAATTTTTATTTACCATAGGAAGAAATAAAAGTGCATATTTTAAAGTCATGTTATCTATGTTCTGGCTTAAATCTAAGGTTAATTTATGTAGGAACGTGCTAACAGGGAAAACATGAAAGAGCAAAGGAAAAGAAACTCAGTTTCAGAAAAGAATGTACATATGATAAAGAATCCACCTGCAATGCAGGCGACCTGGGTTGGATCCCTGGTCTGGAAGATCCCCTGGAGTCAGGAATGGCAACCCTCTGCAGTGTTCTTGCTTGGGAAATTGCATGGACAGAGGAGCCTAGCAGGCTAGTCTATGGAGTTGCACAGAATTGGACATGACTTAGCGACTGAACAACAGCAACAACAAAACCCACCTCTACCTTCAAATTGGGAAATCAGTGGAACGTGGGAAAATGTCTGTCCCCTTGCTGTGAAGAGCTTGGGCTTATAATTGCTGCTAATTGTCCATTCTCCTAAGATTTATCCCTTGTGCCTCTGTCTTCACTGACCTCACTTCATAGTTCAGTGAAATATTTCAACCTAGGAATGTAGTGAAGAGGGTTACCTGTGTAGCTCTGACTCCCTATAGGTAGCTTTTTCAGCCCTAAACTGGTTTATGAATTAACAGCAATTTTCCGCATGTGTATTAAAGGAAATAATTGATTTTTTATTTCCCCCACTCACCAAAGACAAGATTTTGGTCCACTTTTTCACATGAAAAACTAAAGCAATTACATGTACACTGTTA
Source organism: Raphicerus campestris (assembly GCA_006410735.1). Classification (NCBI taxonomy): domain Eukaryota; kingdom Metazoa; phylum Chordata; class Mammalia; order Artiodactyla; family Bovidae; genus Raphicerus; species Raphicerus campestris. Next base: position 174,007 of record SJYW01035122.1, on the reverse strand, counting down.
ATACTTTTGAAGCTAGACAGCAACCCTCACTACTCTTATGACTAGAGTCTTTAGTTTCTTGTTAACCTGAACTTTTTCTTACTGGTTCAGACCGCCCTTACATATTTCCTCGCCATGCTCTTAATTGTGCAACATTCTGATCTTAAGAGATGTTTTAGAAACCACTGATTGCAGCAGATGTTATAGTAGTAGGGACCTACAGTGTTCTAGTCAGCATTGACAGTGTCCAAGATATGGAAGTTAAAGATCCACCTCTTGCCTTTAAGGACTTCACAGGAGATCATGAAAATAAACAATCATAATTAAGTGAGATAAGGGATTCCCAGGTGGCATTAGTAGTAAAGAACATGCCTGCCAATGCATGAAACATAAGAGACATGAGTTGAATCCCTGGATTGGGAAGATACCCTGGAGGAGGGCATGGCAGCCCACTCCAGTGTTCTTGCCTGCAGAACCCCATGGACTGGTGGGTTACAGTTCATCCACGGGGTCATGAAGAGTCAGACACAACTGAAGCAACTTAGTACATAGGCAAGTGAGATAAGCACAGTGATTAAAGCATGCTCGGTATGCTGTGGGAGGGATGAGGAGGAGCACCCAACCTGTCTGGGAACTTGGAAAAGGCTTCTAAGAGAATATGACACCTGAAATGAGATTTTTAAGATATGAGGAAGAGGAAGACTACCCTAGGCGCCAATGTCAGAAGACCACCCCCTAGCATGTTTGGGGGAACCAAGATGGACAAGGGTAGAATCAAGGGAATATGAGAAGCACCACTAAGCAAATGGCAGAGGATATTTCCTAAAGGAACTTTATATGTTTAAATGCCCTTAAGGATAAATCTTGACTTTATGAGGCAACCATTTATTTATTTTTTTGGCTGCGCCATGTGGGACCTTAGTTTCCTGACCAGGGATTGAACCTGTCCCCCACCCCCACCCCACCCCCCACCCCGGTGCAGTTTTAACCCCCAGATCGCCAGGGAAGTCCCTACGGGGCATCATTTAAGGATGATCAGATTTGTATTTTTGAAAGTCCAAGAAGACTACTAGGTTTCTCAAATGATTGTGTGGATAATCTCTTTTACTTAAGCAGAGACTGTAGGAAGAGAATCTGGTTAGGGAAGGAATCTGATCTGGAAGCATGAAGATCAGTTAGGACTCTGTTGCCACAGTTTAGGGAAGTGATTGATAAAAGCCTGAAGTAAGGCAGTGGCAGTAAGTCTGTGGAGAAGGGAGACGGGTGAGTTTGTCTGGTGCTCGGGACAGTTACATGTGGCGGCTAAGAGGTGGCTGTCTGAAGCTGACTCCTGATTTCTGCAATAGGGCACCTGGACAGATGACGCCACCTTTCACTGATAAGAAAGAGGGAGAAGAACAGGTTTAGTTGGAGTTATACAATAGTAATTTCAGTTTAGGATGTGGTGAGTTGGAGATGTCAGAGGCAACATTATGATTTTTAACTTGTGAATTATCTTGTTATAGACCCAGTACATCACAAAGTATTGGGGAAACATCCAAATACAGTTAGAAATATGCTATTTCTAGTGATATGATCTATAAATATACTTCATATGATATTTGAATATGATACCAGAATGAAAGAGGATGATCTGGCCTCAATACGTGGATATGACAATCGTCGGCAAGTAGGTTGTGTCTGAAGCCATAGGTCTGCTTGGAATCTTCCAGTGATGCCACAGATGCAAAGCACCCTGGGAGTGGGTAATTGCTGGGTGTGCCTGTGACCCAGATGAGAGCTTGCTGTTAGAGCCTGAATGAAAAGTCTAGTCCTGTTACAGTGTCCGGCAAGACTACACAGTCGGGCACCTGCTCTGTCTCTGACTTGACTCCTCGCTCGCTGGTGTTCAGCCACAGTGGCCTGTTTCTCAGAAGTGAGCGTGCTCCCTCCTCAGAGTACTTAGAGTCCTCTCTGTACAACATGCTGTGTTTTCCCAGAACTTTGCATTGCTGGCCTTTTATTATTGTCATTATTATTAAGATCCCAGCTCAAGCATCGTCTAGTCAGAGGCCTTACCCCGCCCCACACTCAGTCTAAAGTAGCGCTCCAATCACTCTTCATTAGTTGCTGTTTTATTTTCTTTATATTCTCTCTTCAGTGTTATGCTACAGCAGTCTTATCCTGACTTTCAAAGCTCACTGTTTAACTTGTATGAAGTTTGCAACCATATAGTTAAAACACTGCTGTTATTAAAAATTAAAGATTATTATATAAATTTCCATTAAATAAATTCTGTTAAAAATAGTTAATACTCAGCACTTCCTCATGAGTTTACTACATTTCACTGTTATGCTCTTGAAGTTATTTATGTCACACTGTAAGGTGGAAATCCTAAAGTACAGTGGCTCCTTCCATCTCCTAACTGTCTAGTAAGGTTGTGTTGGTAGCTTGAGGCTTCCCAGGTGGCCCTAGCGGTAAAGGACCCGCCTGCCAATGCAGGAGATGTAAGAGACAGAGGTTCAGTTCCTGGGTCGGGAAGACCCCCTGGAGGAGGGCATGGCTGCCCATTCGAGTACTCTTGCCTGGAGAATCCCGTGGGCAGAGAATCCCATGGCACATATGGCCACAGAGTCAGATACGATGAAGCACCTTAGCAGGCACACAGGCATTGGTAGCTTGACGCTTGCCACGGTGGGAGGGTATAGACCACAGACACTGGCACATGCTATAAAGCAGGGCTCTCCCGTAGATGCACCTTTACCAGCATGTTCCTGGTGGACTCCCTAGTGAACCTGTCTTGTTTCTTTGCTGTTTGTCTCCTTAAGGGCACATTCAGCTCCCTCCGGGGACATTTCCTGTCTACCTTGTTGAGGCTGTATTCTTAGCCTGTAGAACAGTGCCAGGTATATTTGGGGCTCTCAGTCACTGTTGTGTGAATGGGCCCACCAGAGCAGTTGTAAGGGAGATACAGGTAGAGGCTTGCTGTACAAAGTAAGATAGGGAAGACAGTGACGGAAAAACACTTCACCTCAGTCTTCTAACTTGAACTCCTCATTGTATTTTTCTCTGTGAGTATTTATTTTAGGTTGGTAAATACTTGTCCAGCAAGACATGGGGAAGGCCAGTTACGGAGCAGTAACACTCAACCCTGGCCGCGTGTTGGAAATACTTAAAGAACTTTCAAAAATACTTCTGATATGCAGGTAGCACTCACAGACCAAATAATCAGGAATCTTTGGGAGGCACCTGGGCATCAGAACTTTTTTTAAGTTCCCTGAGTTAATTTTAATATGCAGCCTGTGTTAAAAACCACTGTATTAGACATTGATTGGGAGAAGTTTGAGCTTTAGACTGAATATTGGAGAGCTGTCATCAACAGGGCTCAAGAAGTGTCTTCATTTAGTAATTTATGTTATCGTTCTACAGGCAATGATTGGGTTCCTACTAGGGACTAGAAATACAAAAATGTATGACACATGACAAGGAGCTTCCCTGGTGGCTCAGTGGTAAAGAACCTGCCCGCCAGTGGAGGAGACACAGGTTCAATCCCTGATATGGGAAGATCACACATCCCGTGGAACAGCTAAGCCCTTGCTCCACAACTAGTGGGCCTGTACTCGAGAGCCTGGGAGCCACAACTACCAAATCCTGTGCACCCTGGAGCCCTCAACCACAGGAGAAGCCACATCAGTGAGAAGTCTGCGCACTGCAGCTACAGAAAAGCCCTCGCAGCAGCGAAGACCCAACACGTCCAAAAGAAAGAAAGAACAATTTTTTTTTAAAGACACATAAGAAGCTCACAGTCTTGTAGTGGAAACACCAAATACAAGTTTATTGACGTTTTCTAGATGAACATGTAATGAGGATTCCCTACAAACTCAAAGGAGAAGATGACCATTTCAGTCCTAGGTTAAAGGAGAATGTAGAAATAGTACACAGAGGAGGTGTACAGAAACTGCTTGAAGGCTGAGTACTGTCCAGGTGGACAGTGAGGGAGGGCCATCTGTAAGTGCCCTTTCTCAACAACTGGTACCACCGTTCACCTGGTTACCAACAACACAAATCATGTCCCCGACATATACCACAGTGCCAAGAATATTAATAACAGGGGTCAGATGTTTGATAAGGAATGCTGCTCCTGGAGGTAACTTGAACAAAGCTGTAGGAGCCGTGGGATGTCATAGCTTGTTTAGGTAACTAGGTCTTTGTGTAGCCGGGTCAAGTGTTAAGAGGTATGAGTTTGATCCTGACGTTAACAGAACCATGGAAGGACTGGAGGTGAACACATCTTGGAAGTTTGCAGAGTATGCATACCTGCTGCTCTGCTTGGCACGCTCTTGTTCCGAGGACTCCCTTTCTCCCCACTCCCCTGTCCTCTCTCTCTGCACCCCCCAACCCTATACACACCTCCCCAACTGATTCTGATCCTTTTCTCTTCCCACACCTAGGACCACTAAATGGGAAGTCTCAAGATCTTTCTGTCCCTGAAAATTATATCATTTATAATGGTAATTTGAGCCCATATAACTTATACTGTTACTTTATTAATGAGAAATGTGAGGTTTAAGGTTCTTCAGCAGGAGTCTGTGATATGTTACAGTGACTGCAGTTTTACACCAGAATTCCAACAGTTACAATATTTTCCCCTCATATATTTTCTTTATTTATATATGAACATAAAAATGTTCATGTTTGCATATTTCGCATTTTTACATGCTACCCTTTCATACTTGAGCTCCCCATCAATGCTTTTTTGCTTTTGTTTATATTCTTGTTGTGCCTAATGGTGGTCTCAGTTTAAAATTCTGTTTTTTTTTTTTAATTACCTTAACATTTAGTCATTCAGAATATATGTATTCCAGACACAGCTAGATGTTGGAAATACAAAGATCCAAAATACAAAGATGCCCTCAAGGTAATTGCAATTTAGTAGGAAGGCAGACTTGCAAATGATCACGTGTCATGGGATATATACCATAATAGTTGTATGTAGAAAGAAGTCCTAATGAGAAGAGCAGAGTGATTCCATCAGGGGATCTCGAGGAGAGTTTTCACAGAACAAGGATAGGAACAGAAGGGCATTTCAGGCCAACGGACATGTGCAGAGGCATGTCAGCAATGGACTGTACTGGGGAAATCGAATCACTCACTGTTAAGTGGACCATGAGTGTGTTGAGAAGGAAAAGCCAGGTCTCAGGTCTCCTTGTATAATACCAGGAGTGGCTTAGGTCTTATTCTGAAGGAGGTGAGGGGGAAGTCATATTTTAAGCCAGAATTTGGCCAGAATTGTGTTTTAAAAAGGGCATGGAGTGGGGACTTCCCCATTGCTCCAGTGGCTGGGACTCAGTGTTCCCAACGCAGGCAGGCCTGGGTTCAATCTCTGGTCAGGAAACTTGATCCCACATGCCTCAACCAAGACCTGGCACTGCTAAATATAAAAGAAAATAAAGAAGGCACGTAGTGGCATGGAAGACTGATTCAAAAGGGGCAAAACACAGGCAGGGAGACCAGTGAGGAANTTGTGTCTGAAGCCATAGGTCTGCTTGGAATCTTCCAGTGATGCCACAGATGCAAAGCACCCTGGGAGCGGGTAATTGCTGGGTGTGCCCGTGACCCAGATGAGAGCTTGCTGTTAGAGCCTGAATGAAAAGTCTAGTCCTGTTACAGTGTCCGGCAAGACTACACAGTCGGGCACCTGCTCTGACTCTGACTTGACTCCTCGCTCGCTGGTTTTCAGCCACAGTGGCCTGTTTCTCAGAAGTGAGCGTGCTCCCTCCTCAGAGTACTTAAAGTCCTCTCTGTACAGCATGCTGTGTTTTCCCAGAACTTTGCATTGCTGGCCTTTTATTATTGTCTTTATTATTAAGATCCCAGCTCAAGCATCGTCTAGTCAGAGGCCTTACCCCGCCCCACACTCAGTCTAAAGTAGCGCTCCAATCACTCTTCATTAGTTGCTGTTTTATTTTCTTTATATTCTCTCTTCAGTGTTATGCTACAGCAGTCTTATCCTGACTTTCAAAGCTCACTGTTTAACTTGTATGAAGTTTGCAACCATATAGTTAAAACACTGCTGTTATTAAAAATTAAAGATTATATAAATTTCCATTAAATAAATTCTGTTAAAAATAGTTAATACTCAGCACTTCCTCATGAGTTTACTACATTTCACTGTTATGCTCTTGAAGTTATTTATGTCACACTGTAAGGTGGAAATCCTAAAGTACAGTGGCTCCTTCCATCTCCTAACTGTCTAGTAAGGTTGTGTTGGTAGCTTGAGGCTTCCCAGGTGGCCCTAGCGGTAAAGGACCCGCCTGCCAATGCAGGAGATGTAAGAGACAGAGGTTCAGTTCCTGGGTCGGGAAGACCCCCTGGAGGAGGGCATGGCTGCCCATTCGAGTACTCTTGCTTGGAGAATCCCATGGGCAGAGAATCCCATGGCACATAGGGCCACAGAGTCAGATACGATGAAGCACCTTAGCAGGCACACAGGCATTGGTAGCTTGACGCTTGCCACGGTGGGAGGGTATAGACCACAGACACTGGCACATGCTATAAAGCAGGGCTCTCCCGTAGATGCACCTTTACCAGCATGTTCCTGGTGGACTCCCTAGTGAACCTGTCTTGTTTCTTTGCTGTTTGTCTCCTTAAGGGCACATTCAGCTGCCTCCGGGCACATTTCCTGTCTACCTTGTTGAGGCTGTATTCTTAGCCTGTAGAACAGTGCCAGGTATATTTGGGGCTCTCAGTCACTGTTGTGTGAATGGGCCCACCAGAGCAGTTGTAAGGGAGATACAGGTAGAGGCTTGCTGTACAAAGTAAGATAGGGAAGACAGTGGCGGAAAAACACTTCACCTCAGTCTTCTAACTTGAACTCCTCATTGTATTTTTCTCTGTGAGTATTTATTTTAGGTTGGTAAATACTTGTCCAACAAGACATGGGGAAGGCCAGTTACGGAGCAGTAACACTCAACCCTGGCCGCGTGTTGGAAATACTTAAAGAACTTTCAAAAATACTTCTGATATGCAGGTAGCACTCACAGACCAAATAATCAGGAATCTTTGGGAGGCACCTGGGCATCAGAACTTTTTTTAAGTTCCCTGAGTTAATTTTAATATGCAGCCTGTGTTAAAAACCACTGTATTAGACATTGATTGGGAGAAGTTTGAGCTTTAGACTGAATATTGGAGAGCTGTCATCAACAGGGCTCAAGAAGTGTCTTCATTTAGTAATTTATGTTATCGTTCTACAGACAATGATTGGGTTCCTACTAGGGACTGGAAATACAAAAATGTATGACACATGACAAGGAGCTTCCCTGGTGGCTCAGTGGTAAAGAACCTGCCCGCCAGTGGAGGAGACACAGGTTCAATCCCTGATATGGGAAGGTCACACATCCCGTGGAACAGCTAAGCCCTTGCTCCACAACTAGTGGGCCTGTACTCAAGAGCCTGGGAGCCACAACTACCAAATCCTGTGCACCCTGGAGCCCTCAACCACAGGAGAAGCCACATCAGTGAGAAGTCTGCGCACTGCAGCTACAGAAAAGCCCTCGCAGCAGCGAAGACCCAACACGTCCAAAAGAAAGAAAGAACAATTTTTTTTTAAAGACACATAAGAAGCTCACAGTCTTGTAGTGGAAACACCAAATACAAGTTTATTGACGTTTTCTAGATGAACATGTAATGAGGATTCCCTACAAACTCAAAGGAGAAGATGACCATTTCAGTCCTAGGTTAAAGGAGAATGTAGAAATAGTACACAGAGGAGGTGTACAGAAACTGCTTGAAGGCTGAGTACTGTCCAGGTGGACAGTGAGGGAGGGCCATCTGTAAGTGCCCTTTCTCAACAACTGGTACCACCGTTCACCTGGTTACCAACAACACAAATCATGTCCCCGACATATACCACAATGCCAAGAATATTAATAACAGGGGTCAGATGTTTGATAAGGAATGCTGCTCCTGGAGGTAACTTGAACAAAGCTGTAGGAGCCGTGGGATGTCATAGCTTGTTTAGGTAACTAGGTCTTTGTGTAGCCGGGTCAAGTGTTAAGAGGTATGAGTTTGATCCTGACGTTAACAGAACCATGGAAGGACTGGAGGTGAACACATCTTGGAAGTTTGCAGAGTATGCATACCTGCTGCTCTGCTTGGCACGCTCTTGTTCCGAGGACTCCCTTTCTCCCCACTCCCCTGTCCTCTCTCTCTGCACCCCCCAACCCTATACACACCTCCCCAACTGATTCTGATCCTTTTCTCTTCCCACACCTAGGACCACTAAATGGGAAGTCTCAAGATCTTTCTGTCCCTGAAAATTATATCATTTATAATGGTAATTTGAGCCCATATAACTTATACTGTTACTTTATTAATGAGAAATGTGAGGTTTAAGGTTCTTCAGCAGGAGTCTGTGATATGTTACAGTGACTGCAGTTTTACACCAGAATTCCAACAGTTACAATATTTTCCCCTCATATATTTTCTTTATTTATATATGAACATAAAAATGTTCATGTTTGCATATTTCGCATTTTTACATGCTACCCTTTCATACTTGAGCTCCCCATCAATGCTTTTTTGCTTTTGTTTATATTCTTGTTGTGCCTAATGGTGGTCTCAGTTTAAAATTCTGTTTTTTTTTTTTAATTACCTTAACATTTAGTCATTCAGAATATATGTATTCCAGACACAGCTAGATGTTGGAAATACAAAGATCCAAAATACAAAGATGCCCTCAAGGTAATTGCAATTTAGTAGGAAGGCAGACTTGCAAATGATCACGTGTCATGGGATATATACCATAATAGTTGTATGTAGAAAGAAGTCCTAATGAGAAGAGCAGAGTGATTCCATCAGGGGATCTCGAGGAGAGTTTTCACAGAACAAGGATAGGAACAGAAGGGCATTTCAGGCCAACGGACATGTGCAGAGGCATGTCAGCAATGGACTGTACTGGGGAAATCGAATCACTCACTGTTAAGTGGACCATGAGTGTGGTGAGAAGGAAAAGCCAGGTCTCAGAGTTTCTTGTATAATACCAGGAGTGGCTTAGGTCTTATTCTGAAGGAGGTGAGGGGGAAGTCATATTTTAAGCCAGAATTTGGCCAGAATTGTGTTTTAAAAAGGGCATGGAGTGGGGACTTCCCCATTGCTCCAATGGCTGGGACTCAGTGTTCCCAACGCAGGCAGGCCTGGGTTCAATCTCTGGTCAGGAAACTTGATCCCACATGCCTCAACCAAGACCTGGCACTGCTAAATATAAAAGAAAATAAAGAAGGCACGTAGTGGCATGGAAGACTGATTCAAAAGGGGCAAAACACAGGCAGGGAGACCAGTGAGGAAGCTATTGTGATAAAGAGCACGGGCTAGACATGAATGAGAAGACAGGACTGATTCTTAAAGGCCTTGTTAACAGGATGAAATGGATTGGATGTAAAGGGTGAGGGAGGAGAGGTCTAGAATGATGTAAACTGAGGAGTGAAGATGGCATGGAGGTTATTGATTGATATTTCAGGAAAATGATCAGGTTGTAGGATTGTTCAGAGGAGAAATGAATTCTCTTTTGGAAAGGCCAAATCGAAGAAGCGAGAAGACAGTGCAGGGGAGTCAGGAACAAATATTTGAAAGCAGTTGAGTAGGTGAGAGTACTCAACGCTGTGTGGAGTGAGGAGAAGAGGGCTGGAGAGGTTAATACATATTAAAGGAAGTGGGAGGGAAAAAGACATATTTGTAGTTTAGGGAGAAAATTTCTCCCAGGTTGAGAATCTCTGTATTCGAGAAATGAGATGGAAGAATCGAGAATTAAAAACCAAAGTAGGAACATTTCAGAATTGTCCCTAAGGACAGGAAGGCGTGCTTGAGAGTGGTGTCACACTGTGTGAAGGTTTAGGAGAATGAAGACTAGAAAGAGGCCGGGTCTAGTAATTAGATTTGAAAGAAATATTAGTGTTTGTTACGCCTTTTATAGTAGCAATGAATGAAAAATAGTTCAAACGTCCTGCATTTAAAGTTATATGGGAGAAACTTAAATTGACATGGAGGAGTGTTTTTAACATTAAGTTTTTAAAAATCAGGTGACAAAAATATGTGTGTGATTGAGGAGACTATATCCACAGGCATAGAGACAAGCATTTGCTGAAATAGTATCTGGCTTACTTACTGGGTGTTGATTTTAGTTTTCTTCTTTGTGCTTTTTTGTATCCTCTGAATTTTTATAATGAACATTTATCACTTTGGTAATTTAAGAAAATATATTAAGAAATTAAGGAATATAAA
>SJYW01035122.1:148834-159945 GCA_006410735.1 Raphicerus campestris | reverse complement strand
ATGTGTTAGTATACTGTATTGGTGTTTTTCTTTCTGGCTTACCCAGAGAGATGATATGGGAAGGTGGGTGGGAGGGGGGTTCAGGGTTGGGAACTCACATACACCTGTGGTGGATTCATGTCAATGTATAGCAAAACCAATACAGTATTGTAAAGTAAGAAAATAAAATTTAAATTAAAAAAAATAATAATAAGGATTAAAATTTTTAAAAAAAGAATGAACAGTTTAGAAGTCATTTAACGCTCTAGAAGCCTAATAAGCAGTTTCGGGGGTGGATTGGCTAGAAGCTGATTTGCAGTGGTTGAAAGGAGATAAGAAATTAATACAACGAAATATGAACTGCCCTAGAGTAGCTTATATGGGAGCACTTTTGTCTTGAGTTTGCACCCGTGTACTCTTAATTTATTTGACACAATGGTAACTTTCTAATGTACGCTTTGATTTAACTTTTAAGACTAAGTGAAGGGACTTCACCGGTAGTCCAGTGGCCAAGACTCTGCGCTCCCAATGCAGGGGGCCCAGGTTGGATCCCTGGTCAGGGAGCTAGATTCCACACGCCGCAACTGAGTTCTCATGCTGCAAGTAAAGCCTGGCACAGCCAAATAAACTTTAAATGAAAAGTTTTTTTAAACAAGTAAAAGAGGCAGACAAAACAAGTGTGATGGATGAAACCTGTAAAATAGATTAGATTTGCTTTAGACCTTAGTGCCCCACTGTGACTGTATTTGTTAACTTTCCCCCAGGGACACTGGCTTTATAAAATAAAACATTATAATTTAATATCAGTTCATTGATCCTAATAATAGCTACATTTTTTTCCCTTGCTATGTGAAAATCTAACATCAGAACACCCTGTTCTTTGTTTTGTTTTTCTTTTTTAGGCAAAACTTTATTTAGACTCACTCATTTCATGTATGGAATTTTCTCTGATACATATGGTGGTGGGGGTGGTGGGGGTAGTAGTTAAGTCACTAAATTGTTTCAGACTCTTTCGACTCCATGAACTGTAGCCAGGCTCCTCTGTCCATGGGATTTCCTAGGCAAAAATACTGGAGTGGGTTGCCATTTCCTTCTCCAGGGCATTCTGTTCTTATTCTATGTCAGAATAAAAATGTAGACAAAGATGAAACCTTACCAGTGTAGTTCCTAACCTGTCTTTATTTTACATCATGTGCCTGACTTTCTTTCCTTTGCTTTGTCCACAGAAAGAGCTCAAAAAGTGGGATGAGTTTGAAGATGTTTTAGAGGAGAGGAGGCATGTCAGTGACTTGAAGTTTGCAATGAAATGCTACACACCTCTTGTCTATAAGGGAATTACTCCTTGTAAGCCAAGTGATATTAAATGTAGTGTTCTCAATTCTGAAGAGATTCATTATGTCATTAAACAGGTAAGTGATTCCGTCTTTAGCCATAGCCAGATTCATTCATTGTGTACAAGTTTCTTTCTCTTCTAGATTCTGTGAATTTATTTTGCTATTTTTAATGTATCTTTTTGGATTTCACTATATTCAGCACATTCATCCAATATTTATTTTGCCTATAATGCATGTTAGCCTCTTTGCTGGACGTTGTGTCTAATAGTGAGCTAGTTGAGCAGAGTTATTGACCTCTTAAGTGTTAAGTCTAAAAGGAAATGATGACAGGTGTGCAGTCAGTTACAATGAAATACATACACAAGACATGCTAGAGGGAGGCCAGAGTACAAGGACATTAATTAATCATAAGGCCAATTAATTTTGTGCAGGGAGTAAGAGAAGTTATTTTTTAAATGAGGCTCGAAAGATGTGTAGGGACTTTCCATGCGAAATGGATGAAGAAGAGTGTTCCTAGCAGAACAAATAACTTCTTTCCTGTGGTTTTCAAACCTCATGGCACATTAAAATTATTCAGGGGGCCTTTAAAAGTCCCTGTACCTACATCTCACATTTGGGTGAATGAAGTGAAGGAAAGGCAGAATCAAGGCTGATGGAGCCATTCACTGAGTTAGGGGCTTAGAAGAGGGATGAGAAGAGGGCTGAAGAGAGAAGCTGTGCTCCGTGCTCTGGACACGTCCCTTGAGATGTCCAGGTCGAAGTCCTAGGTTGGCATGACTGGAGCTTCCCGGTGGCAGCCCTTCACGTGGTAGTATGCTTCTGCACCTTGATATTCACAGAGAGATCCTNTTATAATATTCAGTTCAGTTTAGTTGGTTAGTCATGTCCTACTCTTTGCGACCCCATGGACTGCAGCATGCCAGGCTTCCCTGTCTGTCACCAACTGCCGGAGCTTACTCAAGCTCATGTGTATTGCGTCGGTGATACCATCCAACCATATCATCCTCTGTCATCCCCTTCTCGTACTGCCTTCCATCTTTCCCAGCATCAGGGTTTTTCCAGTGAGTCAGTTCTTCACACCGGGTGGCCAAAGTATTGGAGCTTCAGCTTCAGCATCAATCCTTCCAATGAATATTCAGGACTGATTTTGGATCAGTCCAAAATCAGTCAATTAGGATTGACTGGTTGGATCTCCTTGCAATCCAAGGAACTAACAAAAGTCTTCTCCAATACCACAGTTCAAAAGCATCAATTCTTCGGTACTCAGCTTTCTTTGTAATCCGACTCTCCCAACCATACATGACTACTGGAAAAACCATAGCTTTGTCTAGACAGACCTTTGTCACTAAAGTAATGTCTCTGCTTTTTAATATGCCATCTAAGTTGGTCATGGCCTTTCTTCCAAGAAGCAAGCATCTTTTAATTTCATGGCTTCAGTCACCATCTACAGTGATTTTGGAACCCCCTCCAAATAAAGTCTGTCACTGTTTCCATTGTTTCCCCATCTATTTGTCATGAAGTGATGGGACTGGATGCCATGACCTTAGTTTTCTGAATGATGAGTTTTAAGCCTACTTTTTCACTCTCTTCTTTCACTTTCATCAAGAGGCTCTTTAGTTTTTCTTTTCTTTCTGCCCTAAGGGAGGCGTCATCCGTGTATCTGAGGTTATTGATATTTTTCCTAGCAATCTTGATTATAATATTACTGTATAAAAATAGTACATTATAAATAATATAGATAATTAGTATCTATTGCTTCAGCCCAGATCTCTCTGGAGTTTCATGTGTATTTTTATAGTTTATTGGATATCCTCTCGGAAGTTCCAAAAGCACCTCATATTCAAGATGTATAAATCAAAGTCTTTGATTCACCTCACCCTCGTGCCATGGCTATGCTCCACGCCCCATCCCCCACCCCAGATTACCCTGTCTCCAAGAATGCTGCCCACCATGTGTTAGTTGCTCAAACCAAAAATCTGGATGCCATCTTCCACTTCTTACTTTCCTCTCATACACTGTCAGTCACTGAGAGCTGCTGAAGTGCTCTCCTAACAGTGAGGGNTCGTGCCATGGCTATGCTCCACGCCCCATCCCCCACCCCAGATTACCCTGTCTCCAAGAATGCTGCCCACCATGTGTTAGTTGCTCAAACCAAAAATCTGGATGCCATCTTCCACTTCTTACTTTCCTCTCATACACTGTCAGTCACTGAGAGCTGCTGAAGTGCTCTCCTAACAGTGAGGGGCTCCCCTAAAAATAGAACTTGTCTATTTTCTTTCCATCTCTGCTGCCACTGCTCCACCTCAGGCTCCCTTTATCTCACAGAGTGCGGTAGCATGAAGTGATTACGTCTGCATTTAAGAGGCCATTCAGGTTTGTGAGGTGGAGAATAGACTGACGAGGAACAACCTTGGGCACAAGCAGTTGGAAGACTAGCTTCCTGTAGGTTTCCAGGAAGAGGGATCTATTGGGACGACTTATCTGTTGGGCAGATGAGAAGCCCAGCTGCACGGAATAAGAGACCAGGTCATTCTCTGCTTCTCTGGGTTTCTTCCAGTGCCTTGAAGAAGGCATTCCTCCTGAACAAGAAGCCTGTTAACTTGTGTTCTTCATCTGTTCACATCCTTCCTGTCTCCAGGTATCTTGTCTTTCCTACTCCCCAGCGTTCTTTGCTGGCTCAAATTGGCATATACATTTCCTGTCCGGAGGAAGGTCCCCTCCTGGCCTTGTGTTCTTTCTTTTAAATCTCCAGTTCTCTTTCCCTTCTTATCCTGACTCCTTAGAAGTATAGGCTGCTCTCTTCAGTTCAGTTCAGTCGCTCATTTGTGTCTGACTCTTTTTGACCTCATGGGCTGAGGCATGCCAGGCTTCCCAGTCCATCACCGTCTCCTGGAGCTTACTCAAACTCATGTCCATCGAGTTGGTGATGCCATCCAACCATCTCATCCTCTGTTGTCCTCTTCTTTTCCTGACATCAATTTTTCCCAGCATCAGGGTCTTCCAGTGAGTCAGCTCTTTGTATGAGGTGGCCCAAGTATTGGAGTTTCAGCTTCAGCATCAGTCCTTCCAATGAATATTCACAATTGATTTCCTTTAGGATTGACTGGTTGGATCGCCTTGCAGTCCAAGGGACTCAAGAATCTTCTCCAACACCACAGCTCAAAAGCATCAATTCTTTGGTGCTCAGCTTTCTTTATAGTCCAACTCTCACATCCATATGTGACTACTGGAAAAACCATAGCTTTGACAAGCTGGACCTTTGTTGGCAAAGTAATGTCTCTGCTTTTTAATATGCTGTCTAGGTTGGTCAGAACTTCTCTCCCAAGGAGCAAGCGTCTTTCAGCTTCATGGCCACAGTCACCATCTGCAGTGATTTCAGAGCCTCCCAAAATAAAGTGTCACCGTTTCCATTGTTTCCCCATCTATTTGCCATGAAGTGATGGGACCAGATACCCTCCTCACATCCCAGTTTCAGAAGTTCATTTGCTGAAATTCATCCAGTAAAAGTTACTGTGGGTCTCCAAGTAACCCGATCCCAGGGACCCGTTTAGTCCCCTCTCTGTCAGTTACTGCTGTGTCACTGTTGTTGGACACTCTCTTCTTCAGGCTGTCTTGCCTGGACGTCTGTGACATCACACAAATGGTTCTCTTCTTACATCTTCCTTGTTAATTTGTTTTATATGTTTTTACATCTGCCAGTGTTTCTCAATATTGAATCTTAACAGCCTCTTTCTCTTCCTCTCTATAGTCTCCCTGATTGATTTTATCCATTCTTATCATTTCAGTTTTCATCTATAGTCTGAGGATATCCAAACAATATCTCTACCCTTGGCTAGATTATTGGCATTCAGAATTTTATCTCTGACAGCCCTATTCCCTGCTGGATATCTAATTTCTGTGTCTCACAAATACCTCAAAATCAGCATATCTGCCTTCTTAACCCCTGCAGTGTCCCTGTCTGCACTTTCTATTGAGAGGATGGCCCTGCTGCCCATTTTTTGCCTAAACCTGAGCGCCACTCTGCCCTTACCCTGCTCTTCAGCACCCATTCTTCCCTTTGTTTGGGGCTCTTCTGTCTCTGGTCTGAACTATCTTGATAGTTTTCCAAGTGTAGTCCCCTTCCTAGGCTCATTTCCTGAAATCCATTCCCACCAAATCCTTGAGTCCTCCTTTTTTCCCTTTTTCTAATTCTACCTTTCTGTCCTCTTTTCCTAACTAGCCTTTGCTAGGATTACTTGCTTAATTACGTCAGCAGTAGCTTTAATCCTCATGTGCCCCAGTTTGCCTTCCAGACTGCCCAGGGTCTGTGTCATGCAGCTCTCTGCTCATGTCTCCAGGCACCGGGCTGCTCCTGGGAGGACGGGCAGAGTTGTACACATCAGTGATCTCCAGACTTGAGACACCTTCTTACATCACACCCTTCCCGTCCCCTAAATCTGCCAATTGTTAAGCTCTTATTAGACTCTACCCTCTTGCCATTAGCAAACAATCATGTTTTTACTTTGGAATAATGAAATAGAAATTATTTTCCTCGGGTTCCTGTTCCTTACCTTCAGGCGTGTCTGCATCTGCACGCTCTCCATGTGTGCTTCAGTCTGGGCTCGGTGACAAGGCCTTTGATGAGCACATGTTAATCTCTTCTGAGACTTGTAGCAGAAGCCTCTCCCTGTCTCTGTCTCCAGCCTTTCTTTCTCTGTTGATTCTTCCCTTAATCTGACAACAGGTCCACTGCCACCAAACTTTACACTTAAAAATAGGTAGAATGGTAAATTTCATGCTATTATATTTTATCATAGTTTTTTAAATGCAGTGATATAAAGGCTTTTCCAAGCTTGGAAACATTTTTGCTGTGACTGTCGTCCTCTCTGTGCTCCTCATTCAGACTTTTCAGTTATTCGCTCTGTGGCTGCTGTCTTCACTTTCCCGCCTCCTGTTCATTCAGTCTCCGGTCTGTTTATATTCAGCGTTGGTTCTGTTCTGATCATATCGCTAAACCTTTCTTGCTTCATCACTTTTCTGAGTATAAGGATAAGCTCTGAGTAAAATAAGGGAGTACCAGTTAAGAGGAAGCAATTTATCTTCGTCTCACAGTCTTGGGCCTGTTGAACTGGCTCCTGAAAAGCTCAGATACAAGGACTTGCTGGTGGTCCAGTGCTTAAGACTTTGCCATCCAGTGCTGGGGCTACGATCCTTGGTTGTGGACTTAAGATCCCATATGCCTCACAGCCAAAAACCAGAACATAAAACAAAAGTAATATTGTGATAAATTGATGAAGACTTTAAAAATGGTCCATATTAAAAAGAAATCTTAAAATGTTAGAGAAAAGCTGAAATATGGAACTAAGTAGAGGATAATTATACATTTGTGAAAGTACTAAATGCCACTGACCTATTATTGCCTTTGATATGGCAATTTGTGTGTTAAATTCACTTCAGTTTTTTCAAAAAGTGAAGCTCCTTCACTGCATGTAACTGGGGAGATTGGGGCTCTAACATCCCATCCTTGTCTTTAAGGGCTTTCTCCTTTAGTAAGAACAAATATTATTTATTACATAGATTTCAATCTTTTTCAAAGTGCTTTTTTAGGGGGAAGTTAAAGGAACAGATTAGGCTTCTTTGAGGACAGAAGCTGTGANTACTAAATGCCACTGACCTATTATTGCCTTTGATATGGCAATTTGTGTGTTAAATTCACTTCAGTTTTTTCAAAAAGTGAAACTCCTTCACTGCATGTAACTGGGGAGATTGGGGCTCTAACATCCCATCCTTGTATTTAAGGGCTTTCTCCTTTAGTAAGAACAAATATTATTTATTACATAGATTTCAGTCTTTTTCAAAGTGCTTTTTTAGGGGGAAGTTAAAGGAACAGATTAGGCTTCTTTGAGGACAGAAGCTGTGACTTGTTCGTCTACAGGCACTTGACAGCCCCAGCACACAGCCAGCATTTTGTTCTCTGTACAGAAAGATGTGGCATGCCATATGAATGAAGAGCGTTCCATTGTGAGGTCATGAATTTCACTAATTATCCTTTGACAGTTCAGAGATTTTTGTACCAGTGACCTGCATATGTGATACAGTGAGTGGTTATTTCAATAGAATCTTATATTTTCACCTTGTATGTTGTTACCTTGTAATAGCACTAAACAATTAGATGAAGAGGAAAGTAACTACTCTTAAAGTATATGCTCTCAGACACTAGATTTTGAGCAGCAACTTAGAGAATTTGGATATAAGCTTAAATCATATCCATTTAAATTAAGAAGAAAACATGCCATTTGTGAGTTATATAACATTAGTCCATTTGGAACTGGTCCTGCTGATTTGAGCGAAAAGAATTTGGACTTTTTACTTTTCCCCAGAAATTTATCCCTGCTTTCCCTTTTAGCTTTCCAAGGAATCCCTTCAACCTGTTGAGGTCCTCCGAGAGGAAGCCTGTGAGATCCTGGATGAAATGAGCCACAAGCTGCGTCTAGGAGCCATTCGGTTTTTTGCCTTTGCCCTGAGTAAAATATTTAAACAGATTTTCTCAAAAGTGCGCGTAAATGAAGAAGGGATTCAGAAAGTGAGTATTGCTTGTTAAAAAACAATCTCTCCTTCAACCCCTCACAGCTGCTTCAACTCAGAGGCTCCTCACTTTGCCCTGGATGAGCAGCTCCTGGCTGTCAAGCGGCGTCCAGCCTGAGCAGAAAGCAGCTCTGCCTCTGATGGGTGTTTCTCCCTCTTCCCTTCAGACCTGCAGGCTTCAGACAAGCCAGCTTGGTCACATACTCACAGACTTGACAGACGAAGCTAATGTCAGATGTTCACTGAGTAGTAAGAGAGTTCCTGTATATGTTTCACTGAAGTTCTACAACATTCTCCTGTTACTCACACACCTTTCTGGCCTGTTTTTCCTATAAACAGAGACATTCTCTTGTGGTGTAATTATCAAAAGAAGCAGCTTAACATTGACACGACGCTGGTAGTACAGATCTTTTCCGTGTTTCACCAGCTGTCCCAGCTCTGCCACACACAGGCAAGGAAAGTCCTGTGTCATGTGTCACAGTCAGCTTCCATATCTCTTTGGAGTCTTTTAGTCTAGAACAGTTCCTTGGTCTTTGTTTGTGTTTCATGAAACTGCTTTTGAAGTAAACAGACCAGGTGTTTTCTGCTGCTCCTTGATCTGGATCGGAGCTGATTCCTCACTCAGGCTAAGGCCATGTCCTGTGTCGGCCTGGGAGCGGGTGGCCTCTGTCTGCTTATTCCTGGTAATGCTCACATTCGTCAGTTGGTCACCGCTCGCTGTCATGTTTCCCACTGTAGAGTTTCTCTCTGTCCCCTTGTAATTAATACACATCTTGGGGAGTGCTTCAGATTCCTGTTTTTCATCATACTTTCCTCTGTTAGTTTTTATACCCACTAATGATTTTTTCTTGAATCCAGTTATTATGCCAAATGGTGTTTTTTTCTAATTCCATCACTCCTGTCATTTAATACTTTTTTTCTGGAAATAAGAGCTTTCTCTATGAAGATTATTTTATCTATTTTTTAAGACATTTTTAAAATTTACTTGGAAGCTCTTACCTTCATTGGCCTTCCTGCTCATGCCTTTTAATGCTGTGTTTTTATTCAGTCACCTACTTGGCTTCCAAGTATTTCTTCTTTTTCCTCCTGTGACTAATTTCTCCCTTGCTGACTTACTATTTGGATCTCTGCGGGAGGGTGTTTGGTACAGTGCTAGAGGCAGGGAATGTTGCTGGCTAGATCCTAACTGACTACAAACTACCTTACCTCAGAGTTCAGAAAAACAGACGGTATGTGGACACACTGAGCATGTCTGAGGTTGCTAGCCTGAGACATGTATTGGGAAGTTCAGATGCATTTGTCCCTACTACCGGGTATCCACTCTCCCTGAGCCTAGTGTATAAATAGAAAAGTACCATTCCTTTTCTTGGTCCTAACAATGTGTAATTTTTTTTTTTTAATCTCTGAAAGAGAATTCTTGTTCTCTTTTCCTACAAACCACCAGTCAGTCTAGTACAGCAGCTGACTGTTGACTTCTTAACTCAGACTGACTCCAGATTCATTGCCAGTTCCCAGTGAACATTAGGGGCATGACTATGTCGCAACAAAGGAAGCTGAATGAGGCTTAAGCCTTATTTACAAATATGTGTGATATTAAACAATGCATGTAAAATGCTTAATTGCTGCTCAACTAATATGTGTTAGCGATCATCACCATGATTATTATGATGATCTATAAATTTTAAATTTTTAATATTCTTGCATTATATGAGATTATTTAGCTAGAACTCAGAAATAAGTTTTGTGTATGGGGTCAGAGAGGCAGAAAAACAGTGGTAGTGTTCCCCCTGTAGCACATTCTTCCACTTTCTGATATAAGGTACAGTTTCAATAAGTGTGAAAGCTGAAAGTGTTCCAAGTGTAACCTTTGTCTTAAAGCTGCAGCGAGCCATCCAGGAGCATCCAGTTGTCCTGCTGCCCAGCCATCGGAGCTACATCGACTTTCTGATGTTGTCTTTCCTTTTGTACAACTATGACTTACCTGTGCCGGTCATAGCAGCAGGAATGGGTATGCTTCGGTCTTCTACTTTCCTTTTTTTTTTTTGATTATAAAAATTAAAGCTGTCACTGGAACGATTTTAACAATTCCAAGGAGGTTGAAGAAAATGATGGAAATATGACCGCCTCTCCCTCCTCCCCTCCAGTGCCAGGTGTAAGCGCTGGGTGGTGTCCTCTGTATCGTGCTCTGCTGGCCTAAACAGACATGAGCAAGCGCATGTGCGCACAGGGCTTTTGGTTTAGGTAGAAAAAGGAGATTATGCTGCCCTACTGTTTGTTTGTTTTATTTGATAGTGCATCAGTGGCTATCTCTATAGGTCAATAAATAAATCTAAACTTTTTTTAAAAAGTAAGAAAATTTTAAAAAATCTAAAGGGATGTCCATGGCAATCTGTTGATTAAGACTTCACATTTCTAATGCAGGTGATGCAGGTTCAGTCCCTGGTCAGAGAACTAAGATCCCACATGCTGTGCAGTGCATCCGTAAAATAAAAAATATTTTAAATCTAAAAAAAAAAAAAAGGTCTAAACTCTTTTTACTATTTTTCAATTGTGTTAAAATCCACAAAGCATAAAATTTGCCATCTTCATCATTTTTCAGTGCACAGTTCAGTGATATAAAGTTCACACTGTTGTACTACAGTCTATCCACTGAAGTCTTCTCATCTTGCAGAAATGAAATTCTGTCTTCATTTAACACTTAACCTCTCATTCTATTCTCCCTGCACCCCCTGGCAGCCACTATTCTGTTAATGCTTTCTATCTCTACAAATTTGACTATCTACTACCTTCTGCAAGTGGAATTACACAGGATTTGTCCTTCTTTTACCAGCCTACTTCACACAACATAGTGTCCTCAAGGTTCATCCATATTGTAGTGTCTATCAGAATTTTCTCTTTTTTTTTAAGGCTTTATAATACTCCAGTGTATTGTTGTTCAGTTGCTAAATCGTGTCTGACTCTTTGCAGCCCCATGGATTACAGCATGCCAGGCTTCCCTGTCCTTCACTATCTCCCACTGATTATATAGACCGTATTTCGTTTATTCACTCATCTATCCCTGGATACTTGGGATGCTTCCACTTTGTGGCTGTTGTGAATAATGCTGCAGTGAGTGTAGATGGATAAATACTTGTTTGAGTCTCTACTTTCAGTTCTTCCAGGTATATACCCAGAAGTAGAATTGCTGGGTTAGATGGTAATTTTATTTTTAATTTTTTGAAGAACTGCCTTTTT
>SJYW01035122.1:119028-140845 GCA_006410735.1 Raphicerus campestris | reverse complement strand
TTTTTTTTTTTTCTCAAGATATTCTTTACCTTATAAGTGCAAGTGTTTCTTTGTAAGTGCAACTGTCTATATCATATTTATGGGCTTGGTATATAACATATATTGTTAGTATCTTCCCACACCCTTGTTAGCTCTCCTTTTCAATATGTATGAAAAGCTCTTTCTCCCTGCATTTCCAGGTCTTCTGAATATTGTGATGGAACCATTTTTTAAAAGAGAAGTTTTTGATACCTACCTTGTTCCAATCAGCATCACTTACGATAGGATATTGGAAGAAACTCTGTATGCATATGAGCTTCTAGGGGTTCCTAAGCCGAAAGAATCTACAACTGTACGTAAAGCTTGATAGCCAAGCTTGACTTTACTAGAATTTATAGAAAATGCTAGTTTATTCGTCAACTAATTTCTGGATTTATTCCTATTTTTACCCCCTGTTGTGACACTCATAGGGATTGTTGAAAGCTAGGAGAATCCTCTCTGAGAAGTTTGGAAACATTCACGTGTACTTTGGAGACCCTGTGTCACTTCGATCTCTGGCCGCTGGGAGGATGGCTCGGAGCCCGTATAACTTGGTTCCCAGGTGCAAGGCCTGTATTTTCATAACTGACATAGAAACAAGGATGAAAATATAAAAGTGTACATTGTAATTCTTGAGTTGACCACTTGCAGAACTGAAACTTGCTTTTCTGAGATGATACCCTGGAGAAGAGAAAGCTTCAATTAATGTGTTTTCCAGACAGTTAGCTGCAGTGTGTATACTAAACGTGCCAAGCCAGACAGTGCTGAAACAAACACAGGACCCCATTGCCTGCTCACAAAGTGACAGATGTTTCTTCTGATTTCTTCTCCCCAGGCTCCCTCCCCAGTAACCTGCAAACTTAAAAGCACAGACAAGAAAAGTGTGTTAACAAGCACATGTATGAGAATTGTTGAGCACTTTTGGTAGGCCAGTCAGTATTTTTTTTTTATCCCGAAAAGGACTGTTTAGTAATAGTGAATGGGAGTGAGTCCCTGTTCTCAGGAAGGTTATAGTTTTATGGGCAAGGAAAGAGGTTCTCTCAGGATGCAGCTATAAACACGCATTTGGGGGTTTCTTAATGCAGAGAGGTACACCTGCGGGAGTAAAGGGAGTTCTCACTTTCACATCATTTTGTGGGTTATTATATGACTGCTGTCAGGTCATATGCATATCCTTGGTCCAACCAGCTGAGTAGGTTCCTGATATCATCCAGTGCAGTGTTTAGTGGTCTAGGCATGAGGAGTGTGTCAGGGGAGGACCCTGGCAACACCAGTCAGGTGCCCTGAAACTTCTCAGAAGGGCGGTGTGGCAGTCAGGCCCACTGTACAGCCTAGCAGTGCAGACGTGAGCAGTTGCCAACAGAACATATACCTGTCATAACCTGATTGGTACGTTCTATAAGAGACATGTTCAAAATACTATGGATTTGAATGAGGCACAGTAGTTCAGTCCACTGGAGGAGGCATTAGTTTTCACAAAAGAAGTGATCTATCCCACTTACAAAGCAGCAGAAGTGTTGTTTGTTTATTTGTTTTGGCCTGAAATCAGGGCTAATAGAACCCTGTTAGCTTGAGAATTTTTAATCACCTGTCAAGAGCTTACTCTCAAGGCAAACAGACAGATCACACTTTAGTAGAGTCAGGTATATTTTTTCAATGTGACCTGAGAGAACTGAGTTGGCATAAAGCATGAGAATCCTCTGAAGGGTCTGTCTTCTCCTGTCCCCTTCTCCTCTCACATTGTCTAAGTGGCAGAACTGTGATTGCTTGTTCTGTATTCTTCCTTTTAGATATATTCCTCAGAAACAGTCGGAGGAGATGCATACCTTTGTCACTGAAGTTGCCTATAAAATGCAGCTTCTCCAAATTCAAAACCTGGTCCTGAGCCCGTGGCCACTAATAGTTGCTGTCCTGCTTCAGAACCGGCCATCCATGGACTTTGATGCCCTGTTGGAAAAAACTTTATGGCTGAAAGGCTTAACCCAGGCCTTTGGGGGGTTTCTTACTTGGCCTGGTATGTATGTGGGACATATGTGGTGAGAATGGTTGCTTTTTTAATTTATTAAATTTGGAAAACTTGTAGCCTAAACATGAAAAAACCCATATAGGACTTTGAGCAAAGCATTGCTCAGAGAAAGAAAGCTTAGTCTGTTTTTATACTATAGGACATTGACCATAGCTTGTTGATTACTTGAGAATAATTGTCTGTATGTCATGTCTCACTGTGAGACTCCAAGTAGAAAGAGGAGTGGAACACCCTCCTTTGTATCTAGCAGAGTGGGCAATAAATAATGACTCTTTGGACTCCACATATTCTTCCCGCTACACCCACCTCTTTCTACCACATATTTGCAACCCTTTGTCTTACTGGATTGTAAGGATTAAAGGGCTAGTCTTGCAGAACTGTATACAATTCTCTGATAATAACAGCTTTGAAAACCTCATTGAAGTTGTGAATACTATGCTCAGAGTTTGGAATATATATGACAGTAGTTAGCTTAAGTTACTTTCAATCCCTTTGATTTAAAATTGTAGAGACTGCAATTGAAAATGCAGTCTTTCGAGGTGGGCACAACCCATAATATATAGGATCTTAGTTCCCCAACCAAGGATCAAACCTGTACCCCTACATTGGAAACGTAGAGTTTTAACCACTAGACCTCTAGGGAGGTCCCAGAATGCAGTCTTTTAAGACCATATAATTATATATAGTCAAATACTTACTGTTCACTCACTAAACCTGGGAAGTAGCAGGGGTACAAAGATGAACAAGAAGTAAACCCTCTTCTGGATAGAAGGCAGGATGGGTGGTGATGTATAAACTAGTAGTTTGTTAAAGACAGAGAGCTATGGACAGACTGCTGAGGATTCCTGAGAATAGTGCTTGGGAAAGGGCGCATGCTCAGGAAGCTGTGACTTGTGAACCAACTTTGAAGGGCAGGAGGAGCCCTTCAGGAAGACAGCTGGGGAGGAGCGTGCTAATACAGGAGCAGGAACATGCAGTGAGGGGGGGGCGACAGCACTGGGCGTCTCCTGACCCGCTGGTGACGGGTGGCGTTAGAACACTGGCTTTGGGGAAGGAGTGATGGAGGTGGACGTGTGGACAAAGCCGGGGTCCCAGAGGCCTGCTACCTTGCAGTCTGGACTAGAGTTGAGGTCACAGAATGCAGCCCTGGATTTAGACAGGGAGGTATGGTGGATTGGCCTTAGGAAGTAGCCGGATTTCAGTTTAAAGATAGACCACAGTGGGGAGAGACTGGAGTCAGGGAGACAGGCAGGAAGGCTGCCATTCAGAGATGAGAACTCAGGCAGCAGGGCCGGGCAGCTGCAGAGGGCGGCATGGCCGACAGAGGCCTGGAGGGATTACTCACAGGAGTGCCGGTGCTGAGTGTTGATCACCAGTAGGGAAGTAAGGATGAATCACACATCTGTTCCCAGTATTGTAATGGTCTGATAGGAGGCAAAGGACATGGTGATTGTGATATAAGGTGTAAAGTCGTGAGAGAGGAATACCCAGAAACATATGAGAATGGAGGCACCTGTTTTGCTGAGGTGTTTTGCTTTTTCAAGAGGGGATAAATATGTGGCTAATCCATAGCTAAAAGTACCTGTGCAGCCACTGTGACAGCTGCAGTTGTCATTAATACAAAGTGAGAGTCAGTTGGTAAGTTCCAGAAGTCAGGTACCAGAAATGATCAAACACAGTTTCTAATTCAGAGCGTGGTGTGTATATTTGGTTTCTTTTTTTTGCTTTTTTACCCAGATTATTTCATATTCTTGAGCATTCTCATGTCTAGGCTATGATATGCATATTATTATATATATATATAAAATCATATTGTATATATAGTGTCATGCACTGTATCATTGCCATGAACAACCTGAGATAAAGCAGATTAGTCCAGAGTGAATGTGATTGAGTCTGGAAGGAATAACTTCACCTCCCACTTGTCCCTTCCATGAAGCATTAGCAGAACCTGTTGTCCTACTTGAACAGCTTGCCTCCTTTACACACCTGTCAGCCAGCTCTTGGGAGAAAGCAATGGGACCCCACTCTAGTACTCTTGCCTGGAAAATCCCATAGACAGAGGAGCCTGGTAGGCTGCAATCCATGGGGTCGAGAAGAGACAGACACAACTGAGTGACTTCACTTTCACTTTTCACTTTCATGCATTGGAGAAGGAAATGGCAACCCACTCCAGTGTTCTTGCCTGAAGAATCCCAGGGACAGGGAGCCTNCCTTAGTTCCCCAACCAAGGATCAAACCTGTACCCCTACATTGGAAACGTAGAGTTTTAACCACTAGACCTCTAGGGAGGTCCCAGAATGCAGTCTTTTAAGACCATATAATTATATATAGTCAAATACTTACTGTTCACTCACTAAACCTGGGAAGTAGCAGGGGTACAAAGATGAACAAGAAGTAAACCCTCTTCTGGATAGAAGGCAGGATGGGTGGTGATGTATAAACTAGTAGTTTGTTAAAGACAGAGAGCTATGGACAGACTGCTGAGGATTCCTGAGAATAGTGCTTGGGAAAGGGCGCATGCTCAGGAAGCTGTGACTTGTGAACCAACTTTGAAGGGCAGGAGGAGCCCTTCAGGAAGACAGCTGGGGAGGAGCGTGCTAATACAGGAGCAGGAACATGCAGTGAGGGGGGGGCGACAGCACTGGGCGTCTCCTGACCCGCTGGTGACGGGTGGCGTTAGAACACTGGCTTTGGGGAAGGAGTGATGGAGGTGGACGTGTGGACAAAGCCGGGGTCCCAGAGGCCTGCTACCTTGCAGTCTGGACTAGAGTTGAGGTCACAGAATGCAGCCCTGGATTTAGACAGGGAGGTATGGTGGATTGGCCTTAGGAAGTAGCCGGATTTCAGTTTAAAGATAGACCACAGTGGGGAGAGACTGGAGTCAGGGAGACAGGCAGGAAGGCTGCCATTCAGAGATGAGAACTCAGGCAGCAGGGCCGGGCAGCTGCAGAGGGCGGCATGGCCGACAGAGGCCTGGAGGGATTACTCACAGGAGTGCCGGTGCTGAGTGTTGATCACCAGTAGGGAAGTAAGGATGAATCACACATCTGTTCCCAGTATTGTAATGGTCTGATAGGAGGCAAAGGACATGGTGATTGTGATATAAGGTGTAAAGTCGTGAGAGAGGAATACCCAGAAACATATGAGAATGGAGGCACCTGTTTTGCTGAGGTGTTTTGCTTTTTCAAGAGGGGATAAATATGTGGCTAATCCATAGCTAAAAGTACCTGTGCAGCCACTGTGACAGCTGCAGTTGTCATTAATACAAAGTGAGAGTCAGTTGGTAAGTTCCAGAAGTCAGGTACCAGAAATGATCAAACACAGTTTCTAATTCAGAACGTGGTGTGTATATTTGGTTTCTTTTTTTTGCTTTTTTACCCAGATTATTTCATATTCTTGAGCATTCTCATGTCTAGGCTATGATATGCATATTATTATATATATATATAAAATCATATTGTATATATAGTGTCATGCACTGTATCATTGCCATGAACAACCTGAGATAAGGCAGATTAGTCCAGAGTGAATGTGATTGAGTCTGGAAGGAATAACTTCACCTCCCACTTGTCCCTTCCATGAAGCATTAGCAGAACCTGTTGTCCTACTTGAACAGCTTGCCTCCTTTACACACCTGTCAGCCAGCTCTTGGGAGAAAGCAATGGGACCCCACTCTAGTACTCTTGCCTGGAAAATCCCATAGACAGAGGAGCCTGGTAGGCTGCAATCCATGGGGTCGGGAAGAGACAGACACAACTGAGTGACTTCACTTTCACTTTTCACTTTCATGCATTGGAGAAGGAAATGGCAACCCACTCCAGTGTTCTTGCCTGAAGAATCCCAGGGACAGGGAGCCTGGTGGGCTGCCGGCTATGGGGTCACACAGAGTCAGATACGACTGAAGCGACTTAGCAGCAGCAGTAGCAGCAGCCAGCTCTTTGTCTCAGGGTAACAATAAAATGAGTTCCCTTATCAAGAATATTGTTAAATGCTCCCATGTCTTTTGTCGTGCTTATAATTCTAACTCCCCAGCTGTCTCTTGGCCGGTGGAGTGTCGGGTGCTGATGTACTAGGAACTGTTATGAACCCACTTCTTCAGGTGCCTTTGACATAGGGCGACCAGAAAAGTCTCTTTTGTGTCCCTGTGTCCTCAGGGAGACGTGAAGCTTGGAGGGCGCCTATTCGGGTTGCCCTTTGGTTTACCTCCAAAGTTGTAAAGTGATATTCTTGCCATCTTGGAATTTAGGTGTGTAGCCTATCTTCTTTTTTTTTAATATGCATTTATTTATTTTTGCCTGCGTTGGGTCTTAGTTGAGGCTGCAGGCTTAATTGACCTGTAGCACATGGGATTTTAGTTCCCTGAGCAGCGTTGAACCCACGTTAGAAGGGTAGAACCACCCATTAGAAGGCATATTCTTAATCACTGGAGCCCTCCCACCCCCACCTCCCCAGGGAAGTCCCTAGCATGTCTTCTTGTCTTAGTAGTCTTAGATTCACATATGTGATTTTCTTGCCATGTAACTTGCTATTACAAAAATGTGATTCCTGAGAAAGTGTTGGCTTTCAAAATGGGAGTTGATGTGCATTTCAGAATAGCTAACAGATTTGGGGTAGATGAAAAAGTATGTTATATGTCCTTAAAAAGAGCTGATTTATGCTATACTGCTTTTAAAATAGCCTTCCCATGTAGTAACATTGCCTCATTTGGTGAGGTCTAAAACCAGTACCTATGCTTAACAGTAAATGTGTCAGTTCGCTAGCGTTAATTCATACTGGGGGTAAGATGCCCAGCAGTGACCTAGCCCATTTCTTTGCCATTTACCTGAGTGAATTGTCCTTGCCTATGTAGATAATGAACCTGCCGAAGAAGTTATCCAGTCCAGCATTCTTCTGCATTCCAACATTGTCAGCCTTGTCAAAGACCGGGTGATTCTGAAAATGGAGTGTGGAGACTCAGAACTGGTGGATGGGCTCATTTTCCAGCATATCACCCTCCTCATGTGCTTGGCATACAGAAACCAGCTGCTCAACACTTTTGTCCGTCCGTCCTTAGTCGCTGTGGCATTGCAGATGACTCCTGGGTTCAGGAAAGGTAACTTTTGGTACCGTGGTCTTGAATTCTGGGAAGAGACCTGGCCATTCAGTCCCATGTAGGGAGCAACGCTTGAAGCTTTGAATGCCCTGCCACGTGTGTGCAGCCCCACACCAGCAGGGGAGGGCCTGTACTCAGAATTAGTCAGGTTTTTCCTCCTAAATACATGGCTAGCTGCCTAAAACTCGGGAATGCAAAGCACCTAAAAAAATTATCTAAACATCTCCTTTTATAAATAAGGAACGCTAGGCCTAGTAACTTCTGATTACTTAAGGGTATGCGATGAGAGCACAGCTCTCCATTGCCTGGTCTGACACGCTTTCTCTGATATCACTTCCCTCAGCCGACAGAAGCAGACGGGATGGGTGAACAGTCCCAGTGGTGTGTGCATGCTCATATACAGGAGCTTGCTGGTCGCACCGAGGAGTATAATAAGTGAAACCATTGTTTTCACAGAAGCCTGTAGTCAGGGCCAGGGGTTTTCTACACAAGGCTGCACTGTGGAATTTTTGGAGGCTGAGTTCCTTCTCCGAAGGCTTCTGATTCAGTTGGTTATTTTTGTGTTTGTCATTCAAAGTTCTGTAGATCATTTGAAGGAAAAGCCAGAGTGGAGGTACACTGGGCTCAGCTGCAGCCCTTTAGCCTTGGAAGGAAATGTCATTTTGTGAATGAGGAAACTAGGCCCCAGAGAAGTCAGACAACCTAGCTCAGGACAAAGGAAACTCAAACCTTGATCCTAGTTCTCCGTGAGGCTTCTCACACTGGGATTCATCCACAACTGAGGGGCACGTACGTAGTCTTCTAGAGTACTTCAGCGTGAATACCCTGAAATTGGAGACAACTGTTTGTGTCCGTATGGAGGTATATTTTTCTGATGAGAAAAGTCATGCCAGAAAGATGAAGGTCTGTAGCTGATGGGCCAGGAAGACCCACACATCTGAGGGGTAAGACTGTAGTTTCTAATGTTGTGTGCCAGTGTGTTCTAGTGCCAAAGATGGGGTGGGGACATCGGCAGATGTTAATGTGGAAGGGAATGGAGGAAGCCATTCCTTTCCTTCTCTTCTTTGAAACCACGCACAGGTGAAGTGAAGTGCCCTGGCTTCTAAGGCCACTTGCTCATTTCCACACTGACTCATTAGAAGCCTGGTTATAATTCAGCTTCAACCACTGAAATCATACTAGACTAGTTTACTTGTGGGTAAAATTTAGGTTGTTTATAGCTTCCTTCCCTGGTAGCTCAGCTGGTAAAGAATCCGCTTGCAATGCAGGAGACCCCAGTTCTATTCCGGGTCGGAAAAGTCCCCTGGAGAAGGGATAGGCTACCCACTCCAGTATTCATGAGTTTCCCTGGTGACTCAGATGATAAGAATCCGCCTGCAATGTGGGAGACCTGGGTTCCATCCCTGGGTGGGAAGATCCCCTAGAGGGAGAGCATGGCAACCCACTCTAGTATTCTTGCCTATAGAATCCCCATGGACAGAGGAGCCTGGCAGGCCACAGTCCTTGGGGTCGCAAAGAGTTAGACACAACTGAGCGACTAAGCACACAGCATAGCCTCCTTGCTCCTGGTATACGAGTAATATGCCTTTAAAATACTACATTTCGAGCTTCAAGAGGGAGGAACATGTGTATACCTATGGCTGATTCATGGCAGAAACCAAAGCTATTGTAAAGGAATTATTCTTTGATTAAAATGAATAAATTTTTTAAAATAAAATACTACATTTTGGAGTATCCTGGACTTCTTGGTACTCCCTGAATGTTTAAAAAGCTGAGTTGTAATTGTATGTAATGAATTTATTTCCAGAGGATGTCTACAGTTGCTTTCGCTTCCTATGCAGTCTTTTTTCAGATGAGTTCATCTTTCTTCCAGGAAATGCACTAAAGGTAAATCCTTAACTGCAGAAAAGCTGTGTGTTTGTGGTGTGAGTTCTGAGAATATTAGGCTCGGATTCACAGGTGTGTCTTCCCTTCCTTCAAGGCTGTGTGCAGCAGAGAAAGAGATGTGCAGAAGAGAAACGTGGACACTTAAAGTTCAGCAAACTCAGTTTTCATTCTTCACGTTTAATCAATAATTTGGGGATTATTTGGTGAGAGGAACCAAATCATTGAACTGTTAGTGCAGCCACTGTAAAAATAACTAATAACCAACTATTCTGTTAGAAAATTTACCAGTCAGGACACGTTTTCCAGCACAACTTCCTTAATGATTAGGGTCTTTTGCTTCGAGACTGGAGAACCGTGGTCCTGCCTGGTGGTGTGGACAGCTGGTGAAGGATCGGCCCCCCAGAGCCGGACCGCTGGCTTGCTGGCGTGGAAGCAGCACTGGCAAGCGGGTCTGGGGTCTGTCTGTTATGCTGAGGGACACAGGTTTTGTTCAGTAGGAAACGAGGGCAGCCATTTTGAGCATAACATGATTCTCAGTGTTTTTTGGACTTGCCGCATGCACTTTTGTTTAAATGTGAGGAGAGTATGGCTGTATACAAAGTGAAAGAAGATCTGTTGCCCAGGTAATGATTTCTGAGGCTTCTCAGGTTTTCAGTGTTAGCTGTATTTGAGGATCAACATTCTGAGCCTCGAAACAGTGCTGCTCTGGCTCCTAACAACCACAACCATGGGTCTGGGAAGGGTTGCAGAATTAGCCAGTGTCTTTCTTGTTTAGAGGGTGCGTAGCTGCATACACTGAGCCCAGCAGTGGATCGCTGACCTAAATTACAAATTTGTGGATGAATTCTCTCTTTTCCCCTCCCCTTCCAGGACTTTGAAGAAGGCTGTTACTTGCTTTGTAAAAGTGAGGCCATACAAGTGATGACAAGGGACATCCTAGTTACAGAAAAAGGAAATACTGTGTTAGAGTTTTTAATAGGACTCTTTAAACCTTTTGTGGACTCTTATCAGGTGTGTAAATCTTTTGCAAGTTCTCCTTCATCCTCCCATAATAAATATAACTCAGACTTTCCTACCCTGTACTTACTTCTGGTCTGAAGAGCAAGTGTCTTCCCCAGGAGAATGGTAGAACTTTTTTTTTGCAAGGGGAGGGGGTCTTTATTTTGCCGTAGAGGGGCAGAATAAAACTAAGAGGGTGAGTGTAAAATTTTTTCTGTTCTGTTGTAGTTGGCTGCCCTTTTTCACTTTGTTCCTCTTATCCCCCCTCTTAAAAATCAGATAATTTGCAAATACCTCTTGAATGAAGAAGAAGACTACTTCACTGAGAAACAGTACTTCGTAAGAGTTAGAAAATTCACAAGTCAGCTTCTCGATCAAGGTGAGTCACAACCCTGAAGGCGGTGCTTTCTGTCAGCTGAGAACAAACAGGAGGTCACTCACTCCCTCATCCCTGTGTTTTAGGGGCCTCACAGTGTTACGATGTGTTATCCTCCGACATACACAAAAATGCCTTAGCAGCTTTTGTGAGGCTCGGTGTGGTGGAGAAGAAGAAGGTGTAAGTAACGGAGCACAATGCCCAGGGTGGGCTCGGGGCAGTGACAGCTCAGAACAGTTGAGCGCCAAGTCCACAGAGAGAACTGTGGAAACGCATGTGATCTAGGAATCATCACATCATGCTTCACTTTTGCATGTTCTGAGTAGTGAAGTCACTCTGCGTTACCATGCAGATTTTATGTGGCTATGAATAAAAATTACATTGAAGCAAAGAAAAAAATTGCTTTAGGCCAGCATTCTGGCTTTAACCTAATTATTGAAATTTATAGGTTAATTCTGGAGTAGGAAATGGCAACCCACTCCTTTATTGCCTGAAATATTTCCTGGACAGAGAGGCCTGCTGGGCGCAGTCCGTGGGGTACAAAGAATTGGACACGACTGAGCGATTGAGTACACATGCACACATATTGGTTAATTATAAGAAAATCCAAATGGGGGCATGTCGTGTGTGTGTGTGTGTGTGTGTGTATACTCTTATATATATAGTAATATACACACAACTTTCAACTATTTAAAACTACCCTTGAGGAAGACTATTTAAACATATTCTTACTATATAAAAAATGAATGTTGTCTTTTTGTCCTAGTTTATGCAGTAAGAAAGCTTATTATTTTTTCTCCTAGAAATAATGATTATATATTTAACGTGAATGAACCTGCCACAACAAAGTTAGAGGAAATGCTTGGTAAGTACCATTTAATAAAATGTGATGGGTTTTCACATTGCATTTAGCAACATATAGTAAAACAAGAAAGTACGGTACTAAATAATTTATCAAAATGAAGAACAGTTGAGCTTTAATACACACAGAGAACTATTCTTTTTATTCATAGATAAGCTTTATTCCAATGTCTACATAAAAATGCATTGATGTTAATTAGGAAAAAGTTTTTCCAAAGGGGTTAAAATTTATCAAACAACAGAATTTCGTCCTTCCCTTTAGGCAAAGAACTATTTCTATCGTCTAGAGTTTTCTTAAGGAACTAAGGAGAAAACTTGGAGAAGGCAATGGCAACCCACTCCAGTACTCTTGCCTGGAAAATCAATGGACAGAGGATCCTGGTGGGTTGCAGTCCATGGGGTCGCTAAGAGTTGGACGCGACTGAGCGATTTCACTTTCACTTTTCTCTTTCATGCATTGGAGAAGGAAATGGCAACCCACTCCAGTGTTCTTGCCTGGTGAATCCCAGGGACAGGGAGCCTGATGGGCTGCCGGCTATGGGGTCGCACAGAGTCAGACACGACTGAAGTGACTTAGCAGCAGCAGCAAGGAAAAAACTAACAGAAAACACACCAGGCATAAAATTGGCAGTCTTAAACAGCATAAAAATGATCAGCTCCTAATATAACTAAGGTGCATGATCTAGTCCTGGTGAAATCAAGAAGATTCCTCTCCTTCTAGTCCTTGGATTCATTAGCTCCCATTTCATTGCCAGGGACCTTAGTTTCTTGAATGGGGCCTGAACCCAGGCCCTTAGCAATGAAAGCATAGAGTCCTAACCACTGGACTGCCTGCTTAGTACTATAAATAGTCTTCTGTTTATAGTATATCTGAAATTTCAGAATACATAACCTTGAAATTCGATTTTGAATTTTGTGGTGGTGGTGTTCAGTTCCTAAGTCGTATCTGACTCTGCAACCCATGGACTGCAGCACACCAGGCTTCCCTGTCTTTCACCATCTCCCAGAGTTTGCTCAAACTCATGTCCATTAAGTTGGTGATGCCATCCAACCATCTCATCCTCTGTCGTCCCCTTTTCTTTCTGCCTTCAGTCTTTCCCAGCATCAGGACCTTTTCCAATGAGTCAACTCTTCACATCAGGTGGCCAGAGTATTGGAGCTTTAGCTTCAGCATCAGTCCTTTCAATGAATATCTAGGGTTGATTTCCTTAGGATTGACTGGTTTGATCTCCTTACTGTCCAAGGGACTCTCAACAGTCTTCTCCAACACCACAATTCAAAAGCATCAGTTCTGTGGTGCTCAGCCTTCTTTACGGTCCAACTCTCACATCCATGGCAACTGGAAAAACTAGAGATTTGATTACGTGGATCTTTGTTAGCAAAGTGACATCTCTGCTTTTTAAAAAATGCTGTCTAGGTTTTTCATAGGTTTTCTTCCAAGAAGCAAGTGTCTTTTTTTAAATTTTATAGCTGCAGTCACCATCCACAGAGGCCACTAAAATTAAGTGTGTCACTATTTCCATTGTTTCCCCATCTATTTGCTGTGAAGTGATGGGACCAGATGCCATGATCTTAGCTTTCTGAATGTTGAGTTTTAAGCCAGCTTTTTCACTCTCCTCTTTCATCTTCATCAAGAGGCTCTTTAGTTCCTCTTCACTTTCTGCCATTAGGGTGGTATTTTCTGCATATCTGAGGTTGTTGATATTTCTCCCAGTAATCTTGATTCCAGCTATGCTTCATCCTGCCCAGCATTTCGTATGACCTACTCTGTGTATAAGTTAAATAAACAGAGTGACAATATGCAGCCTTGACGTACTCCTTTCCCAGTTTTGAGCCTGTCTATTTATTCCATATCTGGTTCTGTTTCTTCTTGACCTGCATACAGGTTTCTCAGGAGGCAGGTAAGTTGGTCCAGTATTCCCATCTCTTTAAGAATTTTCCACAGTTGGTTATGATCCACACAGTCAAAAGCTTTAGCATAGTCAGTGAAGCAGAAATAGATGGTTCTTGGAATTCTCTTGCTTTTTCTATGAGACAGTGGATGTTGGCAATTTGATCTCTGGTTCCTCTGCCTTTTCTAAATCCAGTTTGTACATCTGGAAGTTCTCAGTTCATGTACTGTTGAAGCCTAGCTTGAAGGATTTTGAGCATTACCTTGCCAATGTGCGAAATGAACACAATTGTATAGTAGTTTGAACATTCTTTGGCATTGCCTTCCTTTGGGATTGGAATGAAAACTGGCCTTTTCCAGTCCTGTGGCCACTGCGGGATTTTCCAAATTTGCTGGCATATTGAGTGCAGCACTTTAACAGCATCTTTTAGGATTTGAAAGAGCTCAGCTGGAATTCTGTCACCTCCACTAGCTTTGCTCATAGAGATGCTTCCTAAGGCCCACTTGACTTCACACTGTAGGATGTCTGACTCTAGATGAGTGACCACACCATCGTGGTTATCTGGGTCATTAAGACCTTTTTTGTACAGTTCTTCTGTGTGTTCTTGCCACCTCTTATTATCTTCTGCTTCTGTTATGTCCACACCACTTCTGTCCTTTGTTGTGTCCCTGTTTTGCATGATACATTCTCTTGGTGTCTCTAATTTTCTTGAAGAGATCTTTAGTCTTTGCCATTCTTTTGTTTTCTTCTATTTCTTTGCATTGCTCATTTAAGATTTAAAAATCTCCTTGCTATTCTTTGGAATTTGGTGAGAGAGGCATAAAGCTAAAATAGACACCAAAACCCTCCTTCTGAGGATGACGGAGTTCTTTCTTAATCTCAGAAGGCAGCGGTGTGAGTGTGAGCATACTAGAACATGCTAGCCTTGGAGTTCAGGAAACATGGCTGGGGGCACAGTGGCCGTGCCCATAGCCTCTTTGAGACACGGCTGCTTCTCCTATTAAGGGTGCTGCTGTCTCCACTGATTCTTTTTCAGTCTGTAAAACTCTGCACAAGTGTTGTGTGTTTTTCTTTCGCCAGTGCCCAAGCAGTTGTACGAGGAAGGGCAAACTCGGTGTCATTTCATGAGCCATCTCTCTGTTTTACCTTAGGTTGTAAAACACCAGTAGGAAAACCAGCAACTGCGAAGCTTTAATGATTGCCAAATGGTTACGGAAAAATTGGTCGTGTAATTTCTGTCATTCACGGACTAGTATTACAACAAAGAGGGAAGTAAAGGAAGAAACCTGTCTTCTCACCCTTTATAAGGCTTCGAGAACAGTGGACTCAGTACAGAGGGAAAGCCATCAATTTAAGCAGTCAGTAAAATCTCCTCCACAATGGTTAAAAAGACATTTGTGTCCAACCCTGTGTGTGTTTTAAAATAAAACAGGCTTTTGGAAACATGTTTGGAAATACAAAGCCTAGCTCCTATTTCACTAACACTTTGAACTCATTACATGTATTTAACTGTTATGTTGACTTCTGAATTAAAATGCAGCATCAACTCTATAAAGGCTCTGGCTATCGAAAGAAAACTACTAGAAAGGGCATGTCTTATGCTTCTCGTGACTTTCTTTAATTCAGGTTGCCTCAAACAAGTACACATTTGACAAAGATATATAATAAAAGTAGCTATACCCTGTTAAACTTTGCCACCCAAGGGCCTTAATCAGTAAAACTGAATCAGAGAAAGTACATGTGACAAAGAGAAGTTATACGATGTATCATAAATAGGCTTAACAATTCAAGGAAAGAAAAGTTTGAAATAAGATGGCCAAATAGCAAGCCACTCGCCACTCTGGAAGGGCATTTAAGCTGAGAATTTGGATGAGATCAGCCAGTCCTCGAATTGTGGGGCTGAGGTGACAGAGGAGGGGCCAAGGGGTGAGCATGCAGAGAGAACTGTGATCAGAATGTCCCAGGATTGGTTCTGAAGGACCTGGAAGACCAATGTAACTGAAACAAGAGCCATGGAAAATGAAATTAAAAAGAAAGGCAGGGATATTCATCTGCTTGGACTGCCTTAATGAGATACCACAGAGGGGGCAGCTTAAACAGCAAAAATTTGTTTTTTTACAGTTTGGGAGGCTCAAAGTCCAAGACCAAGGTGCCAGCAAGTTAGGTTTCATTCTGAAACCTCTTTCCTGGGCTTGTAGGAGGCCACCATCTTGCAGTGTGCTCACCTTACCTCTCTGTGCGTCTGAGGACAGAGCAGTCTCTCTGGTATCTCTTCTTAGAAGGGCATTACCCCATTGGACTAGGGCCCCACCCCATTTGCCCAGTCTAGCCCTAATTACTGCCAACAGCTCCAGATATGTCACATTGGGAGTTAGGGCTTCAGTATCTGAATTTCGAACTGTGGTGCTGGAGAAGATTGTTGAGAGCCCCTTGGGCAGCAGGGAAATCAAACCAGTCAATCCTAAAGGAAATCAATCCTGAACATCCATTGGAGGGACTGATGCTGAAGCTCCAATACTTTGGCCACCTGATGTGAAGAGCCGACTTACTGGAAAAGACCCTGATACTAGGAAAAATTGAGGGCAAGAGGAGAAGGAGGCAACAGAGGACGAGATGATTGAACATGAGGCATCACCGACTCAATGGACATGAGTTTAAGCAAGCTCTGGGAGATGGAGAAGGGCAGAGAAGCCTGGTGTGCTGTAGCCCATGGGGTCGCAAAGCTTTGGACACAACTGAGCNGGTCCCTACATCATTTCCCCAATGGCATTATTTTCCTTTCTTACCTGTTCATGATGTTTCTTTTGTAGGTTTGGACTAGACTCCTTCAGAAGTGCATTAAAGAGTGTGAAATTAGAAAAACCTAATCGCGTTGCAGGTCAGGAGAGCTGGACCCCGTATGCTCTTCTGCAGGCTTCCAGGCGCCTGCACCAGTGCTGACACGGAGAAATCCTGGTGTCGACTAGGTGGGGATAGGACCAGTCCACAATCTTGCCTCCCGTAGGTGGGTCTTCTGGGCACACATTCAGGCTACTGCCACCTGCTCCTTAAAGACAAACAGTGGTCATAACAACTAACATGTATTAAGCACCTGCTGTGTGCCAGGCACCATCTTAAATCCCTTACATGTGTTTNCAATCTTGCCTCCCGTAGGTGGGTCTTCTGGGCACACATTCAGGCTGCTGCCACCTGCTCCTTAAAGACAAACAGTGGTCATAACAACTAACATGTATTAAGCACCTGCTGTGTGCCAGGCACCATCTTAAATCCCTTACATGTGTTTGCTCATTTACTCCTGCAGACAGCAGACTGCATGTTACCCTACCTCAACCATATGGGTGCCCAGACAGACTGAGGTTCAATAACTCACCCAGACTCACACTGCAAGAAACTTGGAACTAGATGTCAAGCAGTCATTTTACCGTGGAGCTGTCCCTGGGAGCCGGCTGTGCACAAGAGCAGAGATGAATGCATGGGGTCACAGGAGAGGCTCCACTTCCAAGGAGAAAGTAGGGGAAAGAGCACCTTCCCAGGGGAACGTGCAGGGGACTTCCTGCAAGTCCTGGTCCCCACAAAGGGGGCAGCCGAGGAAAGGCAGGCAGGCTGGAGCTGGGCTGAGGGCCCGCAGAGTCTGGCCTTTCTGCCCCAGGACTGAGGTGAGGGCTGGGAAGGGCAGCTGGGGCAGCGGTGCTAGCAGGGCCACGTTCCCATCACCGGCCCCTGCTTCCTGGTGTCCAGAAGCTGGGCGGATAGCACGCCCTCCTGTCCGCATAGGCATGGCCAGGGCCCAGATCTGTGGCCTGTTCCCAGCTGGCCAGGGCACCAACCCAGGCCCAGGCCTCCCACTACCTTGTACCAACCCCTGCAGCCTCACTTTCTCNATAGGCATGGCCAGGGCCCAGATCTGTGGCCTGTTCCCAGCTGGCCAGGGCACCAACCCAGGCCCAGGCCTCCCACTACCTTGTACCAACCCCTGCAGCCTCGCTTTCTCCTCTCTTCCATGAGAATGAGGGGGTACCTGTTCACTCATGGTGCTTGAACCCATAGGAAGCATCCAGTAAAGATCAGATTGTCGCTGGCTCTTACCTGTCCTCACACGTGGTCATGCAGAAGCTGGGCCCCCTTGTCCCCAGCTTGTCCTATGGGTAGTGGCCCTTGTGGCCACAGAGTGCTTCCCAGGGGTGGGTGTCAGTCACCCTGGTGGTGGATGCTTATGGGATCTCCACTGACTCAGGCTGTCCTTAGCTTGAGAGGAGGAAATTATGCTCTTTACATGAAAAATTCCTGAGTTGAAATTGAAGGTACCCCTCTGCTTGAAAAACTGAAGCTTCCCATTGTGCAAGCTGTCAGGTGTGGCAGCCTGTGAACTGAAGAGCTTAAGGTCGGGGGTGCAGGCAAGGCCTCAGTGGGCTGGTGTGTCTCCCGGGGTGTACCCAAGGCCAGACGGGGCTAGCTCTGTGCCACGTGCCCTCAGAAGACCCCTAATATTAGCTCATTTGATCCACAGGACAACTGTGAGGTTGTTACCCTTAGGTTAATCCTTTTATCCACAAGAAAGCGAGCTGCATGGATTTTCTATGACATGATTTAAATTATTTCCATTTACTGTTTGCATTTCATGAATGCTTTTGGTGAAACAACCACTGCCCACAGGACTATATAATGTTCAATCACAGGCCAGAGGCCAAAAGGATGGAGGTGCAAGAGCCCGGGCAATGGCCCAGAGCTGCTCAGGGCAGGACCTGGGGAAGCAAAAGTGCTGGTCCAAGGGGTGGGGTGGATCACTTAAACTGCCCCAGGACTCAGCTGAGGACAGAATCTTCCTGGAGTGGAGACGGGCTCCCACCTTGAGGCCACTACGTCTTCCTGCTGGGATATCAGCTTTGCTGTCATCGCTGAGCCCCCCGCCTCCTTCCTCTCTCTCTCTCTAATTCTTTATTTAAAATCACCATCCAAATATACATATGTGGATGAATATTTCTTGACGTTTCCACTTTTCTCCTTATGTTTTTTCTTTTCTTTTTTCATAGTTCAAACAATTAAGCTTCATTTTCTTTGTCTTAGGGGAAATTATTAATAGCAGTGGGATGGAAGGCAAAAAGAATTGCCAGGAAAATGTTTCCCTCTTAGGCATTTAGACTTGTTTTCAAGAAACTAGGGATAAAACTACCATATGATTCAGCAATTCCACTACTGGGCATATATCCTGAGAAAATTGTAATTCAAGATGACACATGTCCATTGGAGCACGATTTACAATAGCCAGGATGCGGAAGCAACCTAAATGGCCATTGACAGATGAATGGATAAAGGTGTGGTACATATATATAGTGGAATGTTACTCAGCTGTAAAAAGGAACAAAATTGTGTCATTTGTTGTTGATCAGTTACTAAGTCGTGTCCAGCTGTTTGTGACCCCATGGATTGCAGCACACCAGGCTTCCCTGGAACTTTGCTGTCTCCTGGAGTTTGCTCAAACCCATGTCCATCGAGTTGGTGATGCCATCCAACCATCTCATCCTCTGTCATCCCCTTCTCCTGCCCTCAGCCTTTCCCAGCATCAGGTCATTTGTAGTGAGGTGGATAAACCTAGAGTCTGTTTCACACAGAGTGAAGTCAAGTCATAAAGAGAAAAACAAATATCATATATTAACACATATATAAGGAATATAGAAAAATGGGACTGATGAAGCTACTATAGGGAAGGAATAGAAACCAGATGTAGAGAATGGACTTGTGGACACAGCACAGAAGGAAAGGTTGGGATAAACTGAGAGAGTAGCCTGACGTATATAAACTACCGTGTGTAAAATAGCTAGCTAGCAGGAAGCTGTTGTATAACACAGGAGGCTCAGCTTGGTGTTGTGTGCCAACCTAGGGGAGTGGGTATATATAAGTATATATAATACACTTATAGCTGATTCACATTGTTTTACAGCAGAAACTAACATAACATTATAAAGCAATTATCCTCCAATTTAAAAACAAATCCTATGATAAACTCTAATGGGAAAGAATATTTTTAAAAGAATATATGTATATACATAAATGAAAAAAGACTGAGAAAAGGTTGCTGCTTGCAAAAGAAATTTTATTACTATAAGACATTTTCTGCCATTTGTATTTTTCCATTTTCCCTTCCACATTACCTGTGTAGCCTTGTAAACACATCATAATCCAAAACAGCTGAGATTTATAAATAAAACATAAATCAACATTTTAAAAAATTAAATAAACCTGAGGCAGAAAATAGGCTTGGCAGGAAGAAGCAAGGTTCCAAGAAAGGAGAAGGAAAGACACCTCCCCCTGACCATCACCTCTTGTCTCCTCCACTTGGTCCTGGAGTTCTTTTAGAAAGAAAGATGGCCTTGGGGCTGGTGGGGTGGGGAGAGGTTTGTCCTACAGGATTCAATCTACTGTTGAATCCAGAAATCAACAGTCGGGTGCTGGGTTATAGGGAGGGCAGCAAGCAGGGCAGGGTGAGGAGTATTGGCACAGAGAACCGAGACCCCAGGGTTCATTGTAACAATAAAACCTGATATCCTTAATGTCCTCTGTGAAGTAAAAGATGATCTTCCCAACCCAGGGACTGAACCCAGGTCTCCCACATTGCAAGCAGATTCTTTACCATCTGAGCCACCAGAAAAACCCATATAAAGGGACAGTCAGACAAAAAGCAAGCTCAGGAAAAATAAACATGAAAACAGATTGGAAATTAAAAACTCAGTAGAAGTTTGGAAGATGAGACATTTCTCACAAATTAGGGCAAAAAGGAATATAAAGATGAAAATTGGAAAGTAATCTTTCCCTCTGAGGTTCTAATTATACACATTCTAAATGTTGTTGATGCTCCCTTGTAAAAGTTTCTTCGTGCTGAATACCTTGTGTCTGAATTGAAGTCACTCAGTCGTGTCCGACTCTTTGCAACCCCATGGACTGACTGTAGCCTACCAGGCTCCTCCATCCATGGGATTCTCCAGGCAAGAGTACTGGAGTGGGTTGTCATTCCCTCCTCCAGGGGATCTTCCTGACCCAGGGATTGAACCCAGGTCTCCTGCATTGTGGGCAGACACTTTACCATCTGAGCCACAATACCTTCCCCTGGTGGCTCAGAGGGTAAGGCATCTGCCTTGCAGTGCAGGAGACCTGGGTTTGATCCCTGGGTCAGGAAAGATCCCCTGGAGAAGGGACTGGAAACTGACTCCAGTTTTCTTGCCTGGAGGATCCCATGGACAGAGGAGCCTGGTAGACTATAGTTCACAGGGTCGCAAAGAGTCGGACTGAGCGACTTCACTTTCTTTCACCTTAACCTATCTACCAGTTCAATAATGCTGCATCTGATTTTCTCTTAACTCAATCTATTGGTTCTCTATTTCACGTTTTGAATTTTACAGCTCTAGGCTCTCCATTTCATTATTTTGTGTGTTGGCTTTTTCATTTCCGCTTCTGAAAAACTCTGAATTTTGTCATTTATTTCTGAGAGCATATTAAAGTTGTGCCTGATAACTCTTTTATCTGGGTCCTCTGTTAAGTCTGTTTCTATTGTCTATTGTTTCTCTTTCATAGATCTCACTATTTTTATTTGAGGACTAAACACTGTATATAAAAAAGTTACAGACTGTTTGAGAATTTTATATCCTCAGTGAAAGACTTGACATTTGCTTCTGGCTGTTCACTGGAGGAACTAGCAACCACAAATCCCCTTCATCTATGGTTTATGATGAGTCCACCCTCAGCTTCTGTCCCTTGACAGCCTCTTTATTTCTGGTTTGTCTTTGACTTTCAGGGCTCCAATCCTAAAAGCCTATCTGTGGCTGGTTCATGTTGATGTATGGCAGAAACCAACACAACAATTTAAGGCAATTATCCTCCAATTAAAAATTTTAAAAAGTTCATAAATTATGTACATTTGTTTAATGGGTAAATCTGCTTTAGGAAGTAAGCAAAGAAGTGTATTATTGCTGGGTTAAAGGGCTTGTGCATGCATGCTCAGCCGCTCAGTCGTGTCCGACCCTTTGTGACCCTAGGACTATAGCCCACCAGGTCTCTCTGTCCATAACATTCTCTAGGCAAGAGTACTGGAGTGGGTTTGCCCTCCTCTGGGGGAATCTTCCCAATACAGGGATTGAACCTGTGTCTCCTGTATTGCAGGCAAATTCCTCACCCACTGAGACACCTGGGAAGCCCTGAAATAATTCTGTAATTTCAAATTATCCAGTGAATCAGTTTATGGTAATTA
The DNA here is from genome assembly GCA_006410735.1 of Raphicerus campestris. NCBI lineage: Eukaryota > Metazoa > Chordata > Mammalia > Artiodactyla > Bovidae > Raphicerus > Raphicerus campestris. The sequence goes on along the minus strand of SJYW01035122.1, from coordinate 119,452 downwards.
TTAATTCTGGCTTGGCTTATGTAACTTTGCTTAATATGTTTAGCTGGTATAATAGTCTGAAATCAACTTATCAGGCAAAACTAATGAAGTGTGACATGAGAAACACAGCTCTTTTCCTGCAACTTTCCTACTTGGTGGTTTAGTCCCTAAGTCATGTCCGGCTCTTTGTGACCCCATGGACTGTAGCCCCCCAGGCTCCTCTGTCCATGAGATTCTCCAGGCAAGAATACTAGAGTGGGTTGCCATTTCCTTCTCCAGGGGATCTTCCTGCCCAGGAATTGAACCCAGGTCTCCTGTATTGAGAAAAAGGTATTGTGGCTCAGATGGTAAAGTGTCTACCTGCAATGTGGGAGACCTGGGTTCAATCCCTGGGTCAAGAAGATCCCCTGGAGAAGGAAATGACAACCCACTCCAGTACTCTTGC
>SJYW01035122.1:29338-118813 GCA_006410735.1 Raphicerus campestris | reverse complement strand
GAGAAAAACAAATATCATATATTAACACATATATAAGGAATATAGAAAAATGGGACTGATGAAGCTACTATAGGGAAGGAATAGAAACCAGATGTAGAGAATGGACTTGTGGACACAGCACAGAAGGAAAGGTTGGGATAAACTGAGAGAGTAGCCTGACGTATATAAACTACCGTGTGTAAAATAGCTAGCTAGCAGGAAGCTGTTGTATAACACAGGAGGCTCAGCTTGGTGTTGTGTGCCAACCTAGGGGAGTGGGTATATATAAGTATATATAATACACTTATAGCTGATTCACATTGTTGTACAGCAGAAACTAACATAACATTATAAAGCAATTATCCTCCAATTTAAAAACAAATCCTATGATAAACTCTAATGGGAAAGAATATTTTTAAAAGAATATATGTATATACATAAATGAAAAAAGACTGAGAAAAGGTTGCTGCTTGCAAAAGAAATTTTATTACTATAAGACATTTTCTGCCATTTGTATTTTTCCATTTTCCCTTCCACATTACCTGTGTAGCCTTGTAAACACATCATAATCCAAAACAGCTGAGATTTATAAATAAAACATAAATCAACATTTTAAAAAATTAAATAAACCTGAGGCAGAAAATAGGCTTGGCAGGAAGAAGCAAGGTTCCAAGAAAGGAGAAGGAAAGACACTTCCCCCTGACCATCACCTCTTGTCTCCTCCACTTGGTCCTGGAGTTCTTTTAGAAAGAAAGATGGCCTTGGGGCTGGTGGGGTGGGGAGAGGTTTGTCCTACAGGATTCAATCTACTGTTGAATCCAGAAATCAACAGTCGGGTGCTGGGTTATAGGGAGGGCAGCAAGCAGGGCAGGGTGAGGAGTATTGGCACAGAGAACCGAGACCCCAGGGTTCATTGTAACAATAAAACCTGATATCCTTAATGTCCTCTGTGAAGTAAAAGATGATCTTCCCAACCCAGGGACTGAACCCAGGTCTCCCACATTGCAAGCAGATTCTTTACCATCTGAGCCACCAGAAAAACCCATATAAAGGGACAGTCAGACAAAAAGCAAGCTCAGGAAAAATAAACATGAAAACAGATTGGAAATTAAAAACTCAGTAGAAGTTTGGAAGATGAGACATTTCTCACAAATTAGGGCAAAAAGGAATATAAAGATGAAAATTGGAAAGTAATCTTTCCCTCTGAGGTTCTAATTATACACATTCTAAATGTTGTTGATGCTCCCTTGTAAAAGTTTCTTCGTGCTGAATACCTTGTGTCTGAATTGAAGTCACTCAGTCGTGTCCGACTCTTTGCAACCCCATGGACTGACTGTAGCCTACCAGGCTCCTCCATCCATGGGATTCTCCAGGCAAGAGTACTGGAGTGGGTTGTCATTCCCTCCTCCAGGGGATCTTCCTGACCCAGGGATTGAACCCAGGTCTCCTGCATTGCGGGCAGACGCTTTACCATCTGAGCCACAATACCTTCCCCTGGTGGCTTCCCTGGTGGCTCAGAGGGTAAGGCATCTGCCTTGCAGTGCAGGAGACCTGGGTTTGATCCCTGGGTCAGGAAAGATCCCCTGGAGAAGGGACTGGAAACTGACTCCAGTTTTCTTGCCTGGAGGATCCCATGGACAGAGGAGCCTGGTAGACTATAGTTCACAGGGTCGCAAAGAGTCGGACTGAGCGACTTCACTTTCTTTCACCTTAACCTATCTACCAGTTCAATAATGCTGCATCTGATTTTCTCTTAACTCAATCTATTGGTTCTCTATTTCACGTTTTGAATTTTACAGCTCTAGGCTCTCCATTTCATTATTTTGTGTGTTGGCTTTTTCATTTCCGCTTCTGAAAAACTCTGAATTTTGTCATTTATTTCTGAGAGCATATTAAAGTTGTGCCTGATAACTCTTTTATCTGGGTCCTCTGTTAAGTCTGTTTCTATTGTCTATTGTTTCTCTTTCATAGATCTCACTATTTTTATTTGAGGACTAAACACTGTATATAAAAAAGTTACAGACTGTTTGAGAATTTTATATCCTCAGTGAAAGACTTGACATTTGCTTCTGGCTGTTCACTGGAGGAACTAGCAACCACAAATCCCCTTCATCTATGGTTTATGATGAGTCCACCCTCAGCTTCTGTCCCTTGACAGCCTCTTTATTTCTGGTTTGTCTTTGACTTTCAGGGCTCCAATCCTAAAAGCCTATCTGTGGCTGGTTCATGTTGATGTATGGCAGAAACCAACACAACAATTTAAGGCAATTATCCTCCAATTAAAAATTTTAAAAAGTTCATAAATTATGTACATTTGTTTAATGGGTAAATCTGCTTTAGGAAGTAAGCAAAGAAGTGTATTATTGCTGGGTTAAAGGGCTTGTGCATGCATGCTCAGCCGCTCAGTCGTGTCCGACCCTTTGTGACCCTAGGACTATAGCCCACCAGGTCTCTCTGTCCATAACATTCTCTAGGCAAGAGTACTGGAGTGGGTTTGCCCTCCTCTGGGGGAATCTTCCCAATACAGGGATTGAACCTGTGTCTCCTGTATTGCAGGCAAATTCCTCACCCACTGAGACACCTGGGAAGCCCTGAAATAATTCTGTAATTTCAAATTATCCAGTGAATCAGTTTATGGTAATTATTAATTCTGGCTTGGCTTATGTAACTTTGCTTAATATGTTTAGCTGGTATAATAGTCTGAAATCAACTTATCAGGCAAAACTAATGAAGTGTGACATGAGAAACACAGCTCTTTTCCTGCAACTTTCCTACTTGGTGGTTTAGTCCCTAAGTCATGTCCGGCTCTTTGTGACCCCATGGACTGTAGCCCCCCAGGCTCCTCTGTCCATGAGATTCTCCAGGCAAGAATACTAGAGTGGGTTGCCATTTCCTTCTCCAGGGGATCTTCCTGCCCAGGAATTGAACCCAGGTCTCCTGTATTGAGAAAAAGGTATTGTGGCTCAGATGGTAAAGTGTCTACCTGCAATGTGGGAGACCTGGGTTCAATCCCTGGGTCAAGAAGATCCCCTGGAGAAGGAAATGACAACCCACTCCAGTACTCTTGCCTGGAAAATCCCATGGATGAAGGAGTCCATGGGGTCGCAAAGAGTCGGACATGACTGAGCGACTTCACTTCTTCTTCTCCTATACGGCAGGCAGATTCTTTACCAACTGAGCTACAAGGGAAGCTCTTTCCTACTTATTTAAATGACACCTACCCAGTGGCTTAGGAGCTTCCCTCACCTCTGCAGGGAGCAGTCACAAGCATTTTAACCCCCAAGGCAGTTTCTGCATGTTTGAGATTGTTTAATATCAGTCTTACTCAGAACTTGAGAGCTTGTTTGGAGGTTCTAGCAGGGGAGCACAGCTTCACGCATACCCGTAACTGAAGACCAGTCCTCCTCTAGGAATGACTGCCCCTACAACCTTTTTGGACTTCTCTGGTGGATGGTAAAGCATCTGCTTATAGTGCGGGAGACCCGGGTTCGATCCCTGGGTTGAGAAGATCCCCTGGAGAAGAGAATGGCAACCCACTCCAGTACTCTTGCCTAGAAAATCCGAAGGATGGAGAAGCCTTGTAGGCTACAGTCCATGGGGTCCCAAAGAGTTGGACGCGACTGAGCAACTTCACTTTCTTTCACTCAGAACTTAACAATGTACATCTTGTGATTAGTGGAAATATTATTGTAACTATTTCATTAACTCAAACCTGCAACTTAATTCTTTTAAGGAAGTTAAAAAAAATATCCTCTGACATAACAGAGTACCTATAATTTTAACGGAGTACCCAAAATGTGTACAGAGAAGCCTTTGGAAAAAGAGCAACCTATCCTGGTGAGATGTCAACATCAGACAGAATCCAATCACACAGCTCAATGACTTAGAGCAGGGGTCCCTACCCCCTGGGCCACAGAGCAGTACTGGTCCAGCCTCAGGAACTGCGAGCAGCTGAAGCTTCTTCACCTGTCACTGTTACTCCCCATCACTCACTTACTGCCTGCATTCTGCCTCCTGTCAGATTTGCGGTGGCATTAGATTCCAATAGGAGCTCAGACCCTACTGTAAGCTGCACATGAGAGGGATCTAGGTTGCATGCTCCTTACGAAAATCTAATGTCTCACGATCTGAGGTAGAGCTGAGGCAGTGAGGCACTGATTCTGCGTGATAGTGAGTTGTGTAATTATTTCATTATATATCACAATGTAATAAACAATAGAAATAAACTGCTTAATAAATGTAATGAGCTTGAATCATTCCCAAACCATCTCTACAACCCCACTCCCTTACTCTAGTCTACAGAATTATCTTCCATGAAAACAGTCCCTCGTGCCAAAAAGATCAGGGACCTCTGACTTAGAGCTTAGAGGAATGTCCTCTTGAGTTCAATTTCCACTTAGTTAGGGACCCCCTTGTAGACTGGATTACTTGCAAATTATTTAACTTCAAAAATTGAAACTCCTTCATAGACTGATGTGAAGAACAAATCACCTGTTAAGGGGGCTTACCACATAGCCTGGAATATAGTAATTGTTGATCAATGGTCCTCCAGAGGAAGATTCACACATTGCTTGTCATACATAAATATTTTGATTTTTATTGATTCAGACACGTGCCTCAAATAATTTTGTCTTCAGAAAATTTACTTAGAAATACCAATTTGAAATGATTCTGTATATAAGTAATGGTCTGGTTAATGACAGAATGAAAAAACTGGGCCTGGGACCTGGTCTTGAACATGGCCTGTCACTCAGTGGGGAAACACCTTGGCCAGGTGTCTGGCTATCCCTGAGTCATCAGTACAAGGAGTATGCTGCTGCTGCTGCTAAGTTGCTTCAGTCATGTCCAACTCTGTGCGACCTCATAGACGGCAGTCCACCAGGCTCCACCGTCCCTGGGATTCTCCAGGCAAGAACACTGGAGTGGGTTGCCATTTTCTTCTCTAATGCATGAAAGTGAAAAGTGAAAGTGAAGTCGCTCAGTCGTGACCGACTCTTAGCGACCCCATGGACTGCAGCCTACCAGGCTCCTCCATCCATGGGATTTTCCAGGCAAGAGTACTGGAGTGGGGTGCCATTGCCTTCTCCAACAAGGAGTATGATACCTATTTTCCAGGTTATTGTCAGGATCAAATGAGATCAAGCATGTAACAAAAGGTGGTGCAAACTAGAAACCTCATAAATTATAACTGTCATTAGTTATTAAAGAAATGCAGTCAATAGCATTTATTTACTAAGCTTTTATCATTAATGTTATGCCCAACCCTGCTCTAGGCAAGCTGATGGCAAAAAAATGAAATGCAAATATTCCCTGTGCTAATGAAACATACCTGTGTCTCTCAATATATAATGTTCTTAACATGCATATATTTACATATCCTGTATATCGCTGACACAGCTGGAAATGGGGATGAGATTCAATAGGATCCTTTACTCCTTTTGAGAGCTCTGACCACCCCAGCAGCTAAGGGAGGCTCATACTTAAAGGGACACAAGTCACCTGTGCCACATTGTGTGATTTTCCATTCTCATTGTTCAGGAACCAAAAGGAATGGGGATGTGTCTCATTACATCACCATCATTATTATCATGCTGCACTCACCTCATGAATGACATGAGCACTGGATATCAATGCAAGAATGCTAATGAAAGATTCATTAGAATCTGGCAGTATATTAAAAGGATTATGTGTTACAACAAGATAGAATTAATTCATAGAGTGAAGTATGATTCAGTGTTAGGAAATATTTCCTAAAAACTTACCAAATTAATAATGAAAAAGGAGAAAAAAAAACTTTAAATAGATGTTGAGATTCATTTCATAATTCAACATGCATTCTTGACCTTAAAAAATTAAAACCGCAACTCTTAGTTAACTGAAATACATGATCACCTCCTTAACATACTGACCAAAACCCAACATCATGCTTTGAAAACAACAGGAAAAAAAAAACTTCTAATAGATACAGATCTACAATAATTCCTAATTCCTTTATATTAACATCAAGCAAAAACTATGATTTAATACAGTTTTAGGTGTTCAATTTTATACAGGATATTAAGAGAACTACATAAGATGTATAAAAATTTAAGAGGCAAAATTATCTTTAGAATCACATCTTGGGTGATGTGATTACACACTGGACAACTCTAATAAAGAAACCCCAGAAAACTAAAATCTGTACATTTCTTACATACAGTCAGAAAACACAATGGATTTCATTCACAAAAGTATTAACNGCTTCAGTCATGTCCAACTCTGTGCGACCTCATAGACGGCAGTCCACCAGGCTCCACCGTCCCTGGGATTCTCCAGGCAAGAACACTGGAGTGGGTTGCCATTTTCTTCTCTAATGCATGAAAGTGAAAAGTGAAAGTGAAGTCGCTCAGTCGTGACCGACTCTTAGCGACCCCATGGACTGCAGCCTACCAGGCTCCTCCATCCATGGGATTTTCCAGGCAAGAGTACTGGAGTGGGGTGCCATTGCCTTCTCCAACAAGGAGTATGATACCTATTTTCCAGGTTATTGTCAGGATCAAATGAGATCAAGCATGTAACAAAAGGTGGTGCAAACTAGAAACCTCATAAATTATAACTGTCATTAGTTATTAAAGAAATGCAGTCAATAGCATTTATTTACTAAGCTTTTATCATTAATGTTATGCCCAACCCTGCTCTAGGCAAGCTGATGGCAAAAAAATGAAATGCAAATATTCCCTGTGCTAATGAAACATACCTGTGTCTCTCAATATATAATGTTCTTAACATGCATATATTTACATATCCTGTATATCGCTGACACAGCTGGAAATGGGGATGAGATTCAATAGGATCCTTTACTCCTTTTGAGAGCTCTGACCACCCCAGCAGCTAAGGGAGGCTCATACTTAAAGGGACACAAGTCACCTGTGCCACATTGTGTGATTTTCCATTCTCATTGTTCAGGAACCAAAAGGAATGGGGATGTGTCTCATTACATCACCATCATTATTATCATGCTGCACTCACCTCATGAATGACATGAGCACTGGATATCAATGCAAGAATGCTAATGAAAGATTCATTAGAATCTGGCAGTATATTAAAAGGATTATGTGTTACAACAAGATAGAATTAATTCATAGAGTGAAGTATGATTCAGTGTTAGGAAATATTTCCTAAAAACTTACCAAATTAATAATGAAAAAGGAGAAAAAAAAACTTTAAATAGATGTTGAGATTCATTTCATAATTCAACATGCATTCTTGACCTTAAAAAATTAAAACCGCAACTCTTAGTTAACTGAAATACATGATCACCTCCTTAACATACTGACCAAAACCCAACATCATGCTTTGAAAACAACAGGAAAAAAAAAACTTCTAATAGATACAGATCTACAATAATTCCTAATTCCTTTATATTAACATCAAGCAAAAACTATGATTTAATACAGTTTTAGGTGTTCAATTTTATACAGGATATTAAGAGAACTACATAAGATGTATAAAAATTTAAGAGGCAAAATTATCTTTAGAATCACATCTTGGGTGATGTGATTACACACTGGACAACTCTAATAAAGAAACCCCAGAAAACTAAAATCTGTACATTTCTTACATACAGTCAGAAAACACAATGGATTTCATTCACAAAAGTATTAACAGATGAAGTACCAAGGAATAAATTCACCAACAAATGTACAAGATCTACTTGAAGAAAATTTGAAAATGCTACTAAGATATAAAAGTACCCTTGCATAAATAAAATAGGAATAAAATAGGAAGATTCAAAATTATAAAAATGACAGACTTCCCTAAATTAATCTACATTTGAGATTATTTCAATGAAAATGCCGACTGTTTGGCAGGATGGTAAGGAATGTTATTAAATTACTTAAAATTGGATAATAAATATGTGAGAATACTTAGAAAAAAACTGAAACAGCAAAAGAATGAGACCAGTTGTACCAGCTGTCAAATTATGAATCTACAATTACGATTGTTAATGCACAGAAATCACCGTGTCAGTAAAACAGAATATAGAGCCTAAAAGTGTGCTCAGATCCACATCTAATAAATGTAACATGTTATTAAAATAGCATTTCAGGTAAGTGGCGGAAAAAGAAGGATGATTATCAAAATTACTGCAACAATTTGCTAATTATTTGTGAGGAAATAGGATTCTTACATCACTCTTCACTCTAAAACAAATGATAGATGGAACAAAATTTCAAGTATTAAAATATAATAAATTACTAAAAGCAAAGCATGAATGTTTTTGGAATCTGAAAGTGGGTAAGGCCTTTCAAAACCTAATAGAAACCTTACAAATCACACAGAAAAAAACTCAGATAAATGTGGCTTCATAAGAGATTAACATTGACTATGCTATGAAAATAAATACATGAATGAATAAATAGACGAATAAATTACAAACTAGGGGAAAATCTGTAACACAGTATACATGAAAATTAATTTCTTCATTATACTATAAACTACACAATCATAATACAAAGATCACCAAAGAATGGCAAAAGACATTTACAGAGCTTAAGAAAGATATACAAGGTTGCTGAAACTTACTCATAAAAATTACAAAGAAAACACAGTAAGATTTTTCACAGATGAGTAAAGAATAAATGTTATTACTAATCAGAATAATCTTAAACAGTGAATGATGAAAAGTAGTGAGTGAGTAAATAGTGACATTTGGGGAAGCAGGTGTTCTCTCACACTGGTGAGAAGGTTAAATGGTGCAACCTGCCTGACCAGCAATCTGACAATGTTTTACCTAAATCTAAAATGTATGGTTTGGCTGAGCAATTTCGATAAATCTTTCCTAAGACATAATCACACAAGTAAGCAAAGATACATGCACAGGGAGCTTTTCTCAGGATTTCTGGTAATTCTGAAAAACCCTGAAGACAGCAAAGTAATTAGAAATTACACAACCTTGACAGATCCATTCATTGTGACACTGTTCAGTCACAGAAAAATCCAACCTGGTGAGGCGCACTGAAATCTGAGAAGTACTGAACTGGTAACACTCAAGAGAGAGCAAGACACTCAACAGTAGGTGCTGGATGGTCCACTTTCTAGGGAAAACATTACGAGAAACTCAGCAGTGGCACCTCTGCTGAAGTCACCAGGGGCCCGGGTGTGATGATGTGGACTTCTTACTCCATACTTTCTACAGGTATGTTAGTAGGGATGAATTCCAGACACAGCTTTCCTCACCTTGAATCTAGCACATCAGCAATGGCAGTGGCACGTTACTTCACAAGACTATCCGCTGCACGTCTTTGTTCATGCTTGCATGCCCATCTTCCTTGCATACCTAAACCTTGTCCCTTCCAGGACCGACTCTAAAGCCAACGATTCCACGAGGCCTTTCCACACTCCTCACAATAACACTGCACTCTTCCTTCTTAGCACTCCCATGGCACTTAAACTACAACACACAGGTTTTTCAGTCTTACTTTTTTAACACAGTTTGCAATTATTCAAATTAATTTTGCTTAGTTTGCAACAATTTTGCCTTTAACTTGCTAATTTATTGTTTCAATGTTTTTATTCTCTATTTTCTCCAGTTTTTAAACACATTAAGAGAAAACACACTTAACTTTATCCTGTCCTCCCCACCCCATATTTTAGTCAATGTGAGGCACAGAACTTGATATATACCTGTTAAGTCAATTATATGTGATATTTCCTGCAGTATCCATATATTATTTTTTTAAAAAAGATTTCTGTCATTTGTGACCCAAGTTCTTAGGTCATATAGCTCACATTATATTTTCTTCATTTAAAGATGTGCAGAAGCTACAAAACCCACTTTGAGTAAATTCATATTTTGTATATCTGACTCACATTCAGGGGAATCCTAAAAATGTGCGATTTGACAATTCAGTCTGATAGCAGCAGAACACATACTTAAATTAGCTAATGATTTTGTACCTATTACCCTCATATAGAAAAACAAAACATAAAAACCTAGGGATTTAAAACATTTCAGAAACATGAACATAAGAATATTAAATCATTAAAGAAAAGAAATGAATATCTAACAATGTGACATCAATCAATTTTACCCAGTGTAAGAAAAAAATGTAAGCTTTATTTTGGTAAGACATTTCAGATTCCCTCAGATCACAGCATACCAATAAGCAAAACATACACATACTGATTTTATACTACATGTCAAGTCCTGAATTCCCAATCCCAGGAAAGCAAGCTGCAGAATACTAGTGCTGATAACAACTATAGGTAGTATTTGAAACAAAAATAAATGAGTTTTCAGCACTTAAGTGAAATGAGGCTTTAATCAAAAAGAGACTTAATTCCACAGGGCGTCTTTTTTCAACAGTAATTAATTCATTCAAGTCTGATTTCAAGCTCAAGTGACAGTGTTATGTTTGGAGCAATTGAGAAAAGGCAATCAACACGTAAGTGGTATAATACAGTATGTACTAGATTTGGGGGCAATCTCTAACGGCATTCAAGTTTTAGACCTTGTTTTGGAGTCTAATTAAACAAGAACTAGAGCTCTGACCCCACTTGGAGGAATGCAGTGAAATTGCTCTGTCTTGGCACAAAGGCACGTTGCAACATCGACGCTCTTTAATCACCTTGTCTCCCACACTAACTGATTCTCCAACAGCATACTTCCTCCTGCTACAACTTTGAGGAACACACAACTTTTACCAGAAGAAAATTCTATACTTCCAGTTTTAAAAAGGAGACAATTCTATGGAGGCAACCATTTGAATATCTGAGTATACACATTGAAGTTTCTGCAACTTCATGCCATAAGAGAAGTTTTGATTTCAGAAGTATCATTTCATGAACCCAGCATCAAATATTTACACAATGCATGTTTCATACAATATAATTTTAGAAACTTCAAGTGGCATACAATTTTTATCAAATTCAAGTTTCCAGTGATCTTAAAAAAAACAAAAGGCAGGTTACAACTGTTTTTGATCAACTGAAATATCCAGTCATGGTTATTATCTAGAAAATGCTAAAGTTATGTGAAAAATTTAGTCAAAAAAATGATTTTCAACCTTTCAAATATGCACAGCTAAACAGAAAATAAGAGGTTTGTCTGGCATATGAGTTATTAACGTCAAGGAGCTTTACAGCCCTCAGCTGCTATTAGAAACTATTTCAGGTTTTACATAATTTCCACAGTCTTAATACCACTATTTTCATTCAGATAAAAGAGATGAACTTTTGAAGTCACTGACATCAGAAATGACACTTATGGACAAGAATGATAACTAGAAGCTGGGGGAAAATGGGTCTTAGCAGTTTCTCTCCAAGTATGAGGAAGGCCATATAATCAATATACAATAGATACAATAGTTTAATGGGCACTTTTCTGTTTTCCTCTTAGCCACAAAAAACAAATCTCTGCTCAAAGCAGTCACACTTGAGAATGCTATGGGGTCTGCATACGATTTTCCCTAATTTCCTAATCACCCAGACCTTGAAATCCAAGTAAGTATTTCAATGAAAACTTTTCTCTCATTTGCATGAAGTCTGAGTCACTTTATGTAACCCACACTAAAAGTGGGTTATCTTAACAATATGTCTTGTTATCTTTATTATTCTTAACATGACAAGGAAAAAAGCTCCAGCTGGAACTTCAGACAATTCAGAAATATGTACAAAAAAATCTTAACACAGTTAAGATTTTCAAGTAAATGCACCCAAATCAAGTGTTATCAAGCTGCTAACTAGCAGCTACAACTAATGAACCATTTAAATCAGGTTGTAAATGCTTGCTAAACTGTGTTTACAAAAGCTTCTTCTTGTGAACTGTAAGGACTGGAGTATTGGACTCCACACACTAGCTACTTTCATGAAGGAATTCTGTTGACCAAAGTTTACCTTAAAGCCAATTTTCTCAACTCCTTCCTCTGCCCGAAATTGTTCAAACACATTTTACAGTCCAGAAGAATATGAAGCAGAGTGTTTTATATGGCACTGTATCCTTTCAGAAACCTAACATTTCAGTGAACTGGGAGACTTTCGCCACATACTCTGTGTATTTACAGGTACTGTTCTATCTGCGCCGCATAATCTATACTGTGAGCCAGTGTGTTGAGCCAAAGGAAAAGCTGAAACGCTATACTGTGACAATATATTCACTAGAGAGTTAGCATAACTTAAAAGGACGGGTATATTAGTTATTTTAGTAATTCCACTGTTTTTGTTGTATGAGCTTATTTTTTTTCTTTCTTTTGATTTTGCATTTCTATCTGAAAGAGCATCTTTTATTTTTAAGATGTGTTTAGGAGTATAAAGAATATGCTAATACAACTTAATATAAATATAAATAATATATAAGCAATCTATACGGCTACACATAAACAGGTCCAGGTGTCAGACCACTGACGTTGTACTTTCGGGATTCACTCGAAACAGTCTGGAAGCATTTCTCAGGTCTTGGAGTTGCTTGGCAGGTTTCCCCACACCCTCCTCAAACCTTTTTTCCACCACGGGGAGGACTGTTTCATACAGAAAAGATGCGTTCTGTCTAATAAAAGCCTTCTTCTCTGGATCTTGCTCACACCGAAGGCTGTAATCCACATGCTGAACAGCAACTAGAATGATCTCCACCAGGCTCTCCAAAAGCACCATATGCAGCTCTGGGAAATACAGCTTCAGTGCCTCTTCTAAGAAGCCCATGGTCTGCTTGGTGAACGCAACCACCGTGTAACTCAGGTTCACCCAGCAGTCATCCCCCGTGTATTGCTCAAAGTTACTCACCCCACAGCTCTTCATTTCCTCTTTGAGTTTCCCCAGGGCCTCTGGAGTCATCAAATTCATCCTCCTCCACATCTCCTCGGAGTTGCGATGCTTAGTGGCTTCGATGATGATTTCTTTGTAACTATGCAAGGCTCCTTGGATGTCCTTCACCAGAAGGGCGTGGACGATGAAGGTGAGGTCGAGTCCGATGTCGCCCAGCTGCTGACAATGCTCCTTCGCCACTCTGACGCACTCGGCTGCCGTGGAGAGGCTCTCCTTACTGTCGAACACCTGCTTGCTGAAAGCATCCACGAACATGCCCATGGCTGATCTCGCCCAGACGACAAAGGCAGAGTAGCAGCCACTGTCGGTGCCTGCAAAGTCGGTCTCAAATTCCCTGGCCGTCTCCAGAAGGCTGGTAAAGAAGACGTGGCACAGCTTATGAATGTAGAGTAAGGTGGCCCCTTCAATGCGAAGCTGGCGTATTGCAGAGTGCACAGCTGCCGCCCTGTTTCTCAAAAACAGCTCACAAGCCTTCGTGCACTGGCCAAGCCGGATTAGTTGAGAAACTGCCCTGCGGGTCGCCTTGGGACCACCTCTCAGGGACCGATCCGGGGAGAGTTCAAAAACTAGTACCTCAGTGAGCTGGCGGACACGCTCATCCACTCTCGACCTTAGTTCTTTTACAGGAGGTGGGCTGGGCTTGTCTTCTAGGTAATGGTTCAATTTATCCAGGAGGTCAACGGCACCTTCAAAGTCCCTCTGGGCAATACAGACATCCAGGTCTTCAGGCAATTCTTGGATCCATTCCATTGAGAGGTCCACCTTCTCTTCTTCTATCTCGGGAACAGCTGGTTCGTCGTCGTCTTCGTCCTCAAACGGGTTACTGGCCTTGGGGGTCACTTGGGGTGGCCCTCGAGGGGCCGCTGCCTCCTCCTGTTCCCTGCGTCTTTTTTCACTTAGGGCCCTCTTGGTTTCCTCCAGCACTTCCAGCCACTCCCGTTTGATTTTTGCATTTTCTGCCTGAAAAATACGGCTCTCGGGAAACATTAACAGCTTGAACATGTCCTTCATGGGGGGGTTGTCCTTGACATTGACCACAGCCAAACCATCCAGGGGATAGAGGGCGTTGTAGCGATACATTCCCCGCCGCTGCGGCAGCCAGGTGGCCACCAGCAAACAATCGTTCATGAGAAAGCCGTGCACCCGCTGGAGCTGGGCCATGTGGTCCGCCTCGTATTCCACCAGGTCACCATTGTACACTAGGTACTGTCCCGGCGTCTCCAGCAGGTGCCTGCAGCCTTCCACCTTCTCAAGCAGGGTGGTGAGGGTTCGCTGCTTTCCTTCCTCGCCTGGCCCAGAACCGTCCCGGGAAGCGCCCCCGGGGCTGGGGAAAAAACCGGTCTGGCCCCGGAGCTGGTCGCGGCCCCCCGCGCCACCTCCTCCCTCCTCCCCTCCAGAGGCGGCGGCGGCACCCGCGGCAGCGGCAGCCGGCAGCAGGGTAAGCGGGATGCTCTCCAGACTGCTCTTCTGCTCCGTCAGCAGGTGGCTGAGCTGATACATCTCGCTCTCCAGGTAGGAGATCTCACGGGCCGTCTCTATGAACTGCCGGTAGTTCTGGTAGACGTTGCGCTTCAGGTTCTGGGCCGTCTCCTCCGCCAGCGCCTGGATGCGCTGTCGGTGCTCCTGCAAGTCCCGGTCCCCGTCCGACTGCTGTGAGAGCTGCTTCACGTACAGCCGCGCCTCGAAGCCGCCCGACTCGAGCTGCCGCCTCAGGCGGCTCGCCCCACTGTCTGACATCGCCATCGCCATTGCCGCCCGGACTCACGCAGCCCCTGTCACCACCGCCGTGGCCGGTGCTGCCGCTGTGGAGGCCCACCCAAGCCGGGACAAACTCCAGGGCTAAGGAAGCAGGATGGAAGACAGACGAATACGCCTGCGCCCGGGTCTGAACGTCAGTCACTGCGCCTGCGCAAGGGGCCGAGTGCCGACGATGCGCCTGCGCAGGAACCTCAGGGGCCTAGGGCTCCTACGCTGGAGAAGCTATTGCGGAAGTGAGTGGAGGGCGGGGCAGAGCGACGTAGATACTACGAGGTGCTACGCATGGGTGGAGTGTGTCGTTGGTGTTTGACGTTACTCGCGACCCGTGAAGACGGTAACCAAGTATCTGAAACCTTCAGCTCTAGTTTTGAGCCCACNACATGTCCTTCATGGGGGGGTTGTCCTTGACATTGACCACAGCCAAACCATCCAGGGGATAGAGGGCGTTGTAGCGATACATTCCCCGCCGCTGCGGCAGCCAGGTGGCCACCAGCAAACAATCGTTCATGAGAAAGCCGTGCACCCGCTGGAGCTGGGCCATGTGGTCCGCCTCGTATTCCACCAGGTCACCATTGTACACTAGGTACTGTCCCGGCGTCTCCAGCAGGTGCCTGCAGCCTTCCACCTTCTCAAGCAGGGTGGTGAGGGTTCGCTGCTTTCCTTCCTCGCCTGGCCCAGAACCGTCCCGGGAAGCGCCCCCGGGGCTGGGGAAAAAACCGGTCTGGCCCCGGAGCTGGTCGCGGCCCCCCGCGCCACCTCCTCCCTCCTCCCCTCCAGAGGCGGCGGCGGCGCCCGCGGCAGCGGCAGCCGGCAGCAGGGTAAGCGGGATGCTCTCCAGACTGCTCTTCTGCTCCGTCAGCAGGTGGCTGAGCTGATACATCTCGCTCTCCAGGTAGGAGATCTCACGGGCCGTCTCTATGAACTGCCGGTAGTTCTGGTAGACGTTGCGCTTCAGGTTCTGGGCCGTCTCCTCCGCCAGCGCCTGGATGCGCTGTCGGTGCTCCTGCAAGTCCCGGTCCCCGTCCGACTGCTGTGAGAGCTGCTTCACGTACAGCCGCGCCTCGAAGCCGCCCGACTCGAGCTGCCGCCTCAGGCGGCTCGCCCCACTGTCTGACATCGCCATCGCCATTGCCGCCCGGACTCACGCAGCCCCTGTCACCACCGCCGTGGCCGGTGCTGCCGCTGTGGAGGCCCACCCAAGCCGGGACAAACTCCAGGGCTAAGGAAGCAGGATGGAAGACAGACGAATACGCCTGCGCCCGGGTCTGAACGTCAGTCACTGCGCCTGCGCAAGGGGCCGAGTGCCGACGATGCGCCTGCGCAGGAACCTCAGGGGCCTAGGGCTCCTACGCTGGAGAAGCTATTGCGGAAGTGAGTGGAGGGCGGGGCAGAGCGACGTAGATACTACGAGGTGCTACGCATGGGTGGAGTGTGTCGTTGGTGTTTGACGTTACTCGCGACCCGTGAAGACGGTAACCAAGTATCTGAAACCTTCAGCTCTAGTTTTGAGCCCACAAGGTGGTGTCACGCTGAGTTTTTTTTAAGGCCCAGAATCTTGACTTCGGCATTTGGGACAAGCTAAGCTCTCGTTCTCAAGCCATTTTCCCTGAGTCTCGCGAGATCGGGGAACTGACCAGAAAGCCGGTATCTCCTGGGCGCGCGACCGGGCCCTCAGACCCCCGCTGGACGTGGAGTCACCCCATCTGGACCTGGGCAGCTATGGATGAGGACCTGGTTTTGGCACTACAGCTTCAGGAGGAGTGGAACTTGCAGGTCTCGGAGCGCGAACCGGCCCAGGAGCCCCTGTCGCTGGTGGACGCGTCTTGGGAGTTGGTGGACCCCACCCCTGACTTACAGGCCCTGTTTGTTCTGTTCAACGACCGTTTCTTCTGGGGCCAACTGGAGGCGGTCGAGGTGAAGTGGAGCGTGCGGATGACGCTGTGAGTCCCGAGCCCCGCTGGGGACGGGGCCACCGGCGGCCCTTCTGTCTCCCCTCGCGGTCCCGGCGCCGTTAGCTCGGGCTCTGGATTTGGGGCAGGCGGTCCCACAGGGATTATCTTCCTTCCAGCCCCTTCCCTTCTCACTTTAAACGACTTTAAGAAAGCCCCGTGGCCCATCCCGCGGCGGTTTGACTTCTAAGGGGCGCAGTGAGAGAAAAGTGTGTTTCTTTGAATCTCACTTCACTAGAAAGGGCTTCCCTGGTGGCTCAGACGTTAAAGAATCCGCCTGAGACTTGGGAGACCTGTGTTTGATCCCCGGGTCGGGAAGTTCCCATGGAGGAGGGCATGGCAACCCATTCCAGTATTCTTGCCTGGAGAATCCCATGGACAGAGGAGCCTGGCGGGCTGCATACAGTCCATGGGCTCTCAGAGTCGGACACAACTGAGCGACTAAGCACACAGCACAGTCCAAAGCCCTTAACGGTTACTAAAAAGCGAGTTAACGCTTTTCTGATTTGTCTTATGGGTGCCCCCAAGAGAGAGTGCCAGGGACGCACTGTGTAGTGTACTTAGCACTGAGCTCGGGAGTCAGAGTAGGGAAGAGGCTCATGTTCCCATATTTCTGGATCCAGGGGATCTAAAGGGATGCCTATAAAAGGATCCCTTACTGACACTCCAGGTTTGAGAAATTCTGATTTGAGATAATGTACCCGGCTATATGAGCGGAGTTATTAACAAGTAAGTCTAAGAAGTCGTTGTGTACCACTGTACTTGTTTTTGAATTGATATCAAAGCATCTAAAATAAGAGAGAAGATATGATATATAAAGTTGTGTATTTAAAGTATCAATCTCTTTCATATAGGATTCCATTATAATTTTGGACATATGCTAATGGAGATCTGGCCGTTAGCACTGCAACTGATTGAGCATAGCTTGTAGGGAGGAGACAGGGAGCAGCAAAATAGGATTATCTTCTTCAAGCTGTTATAGCCTAGTAAGGGTAAAGGAAGCTACTACTTGGATAAAATACAAATATCTCCCAACAAAGTCGGTATACTCTCAAGAAAGCCATCCTTCATAGAATTCTCTCAGTCTGAACTGTCCAAGAACAGTGAAGGATTTTGCTCTTTCATTTCTATTTTCCTTTTGTGTATATTTGGTGATTAACAATTTTTGTGGTGGTTGTTTTCCAGGTGTGCTGGGATATGCAGCTATGAAGGGAGGGGTGGAATGTGTTCCATCCGTCTCAGTGAACCCCTTTTAAAGCTGAGACCAAGAAAAGATCTTGTGGAGGTATTCTTTGCATAAAACTGATTCTTAGCTCAGTAATTTAGAAACCGTTATTATTAGACTGCTGTAAATTAACCTGTACATGTGGGGAAAAAATATCAGTTTTCCCTCACTGCAAACTTTTATTGTGGGGCAAATAATGATTACCTTATATTCTTATAGTGTTTCAAAGTTGGAGGCTTTCAGGTATGTTAGCTACTTTGATTTTTACAACAGTCCTGTTTATGTTCAATATGTGTTCTTATTTTTATAAATAAGGTTCAGATAGACAAAAGTAGTTGGTTTAGAAGCAGCCAGAAAGTGAAGATCCAGATCTTTTTATTGACACATGCAAATTTTGATTCTCTTCTGTTCCGCCACCATGGTGTCCTTCCATGACATATAGCTGAGCTGGCAGAACAAACCAGTGTGAGGGCACACTTCATATCTGGAGATGGTGATCACTTCTAATAGCTGAATGAAGCAGTAGGAGACCACAGCTGTGTTTAGTTGAGTCCAGTAGTTGCCTGAAAATCCTCACGATATACCTGGTGTGAGTTATCTTGCCTCAGTTGTATCATTTGAAATGTATGCACAAGAGAGCATAGGTGGTAGAGGTTGGATGGGAAATAAAACATGCAGAAATACTCAATAACAACAGAAATACTCAATAAAAAAGAAACTAATAAAGGGACAAAGCCCAGATGAAATAGAAAGGTGGACAAAAAACAATATCAGTTATTATATTAAATGTAAATGGACTAAACATTCCAGTTAAAGACATGGAATGGCATATGATATTAACCGAGATGTGATTAAAACAGACACATATGTTAAATATAAAAGGATGAGAAAAAGCATATCTTCCCAATATTAGACAACAGAAAATTGTTATGGCTAACTAGTATAAAGATTTTAAGGGAAGAAGTTTTAATAGAAAAAAGGGAGACATTTTAAAATGATAAAATAACCTATTACATACAAACACATAATGACCCTAAAAGTAATAGCATAGCTTTAAGCTTTAAACATGAAGCATCAATCAGCAGAAATCAATAAGAGAAATAAGCAATCTACAGTCAGAGTTGTAGGTAAAAACACAATTCTGTTAGTAATTCAGTGAAGAAGCAGGAAAAAAACAGTAAAGCATTTTTAAAAATTAAAGAATATGATTAACAAAATCAGTCTTATAAGGAGTGCTAATTGGAACAGCCCTAATTGAAAATTGAATTTGTTTCATAAACAGTGTTTGTTTAAATAACTATGATTTTTTTCTTAAGGTAATAGGCAAGAAGAAAATGGTAACTACGTGGTCATGCTTCAAGTGAGCATTTGCTGTTGGCAGAAAGTTATAATGTGAAATCAGGAGTAAGATGGATGGAGGAAGAATAGAGGGACTGGCCTGTATTTGAAGTAGCTGCCTAAATTATAATGAATAGGATTCAGAAAAGGAGAAAACTTAAACTGGTTAAGGAGGTCAAGAAAAGTTTTAACAGATGGGGATTTCATTACTGCTAACATCAGCAACACCTACCACTCACTGTATTGAGTACCTACTGTGTGCCAGACTAATCTAGTTATTCTAGGATTTGCTTTTGATGTTTGTTTTTGTTGTCCAGTTGCCAAGTCATGTCCAACTCTTTGTAACTGCAGCCCTCCAGGCTCCTCTGTCAATGGGATTTCCCGGACAAGAACACTGGAGTGAGTTGCCGTTTCCTTCTCCAGGAGGCGAGCCTAACAGGACAGAATTGAATCCTGACATGTAGAAATGGTAGAGGAGACTACTTTTGGCAGAAGGAATGGGTATGCTTTGGACAAAAGTGAGGCCACTAAGCTTATGGCATGTTTAGGTCTAGAAGTAGTTGTTTTTGACCAGATATAGAACAGTGGTGAGAAATAGAGGTGTTTTAGGGACAATGATGTATAGATAGAGCCTAAATGTGGGAAATGGTAGATAAATAAAAATGGAAATGTTCAGTATAATGCCATGTACCATTTTCAAGATGTGTTTGAATTGAACCAAAAATCAGAAACCTAAGTTGTTTCTCTTTAATGAGAATAGTTATCATTATTTTAGAATGTTGAAAAACATCTGAAATGTAGAATGACCTTTGAATTTGAGTCTCAATAGTGTGGCATTGTCTTGAAAAGATTGAGAGTTGGTAAATGTTTGATTCTTGCCATTTCTCTATTCATATAATTCTATACATTAAAATTCATTAATGCCAATCTAGTTCTGATGAAAATTTTTTAAAAAATTAGAGGATTATGAAAAAAGCTATGCTTTTGAGGACCTTTATGATTTTCACTTTTGTATTGACATTTTTTAGAACAGATTATGAAATATCAGCCATAAATGCTTTTGTAAACTTTATACCTAAACTATTCCATCCTTGGTATGGAATGAGCAGTAAGTTTTATTGTTTAAAATTTAACATGATTTAAAATCTTCGAACTACAAAAGACTATACATAGAAATCTTGGTCTCCCCCATGCCTCTATTCTGACCTTTTCACCTATAAAGGATACTGTTGTTACTAGTTTTTTCCTATTATTCTCTTTTGCCAGTATTTATATCCACTCTTAACCTACTCCCCACCACTTAGCATATTTCTTATATAAAATGCTGAGTACTCTTTTGTACCTTGCCTTTTTCGTTAAAACAATACATTCTATAGTGTCCTCCATATCATTTCATAGAGATACTATTCATTCTTTTTTATGGCTACACAGAATTCCATTATGTGGCTGTACCATAGTTCTTTCAATGAGGCCTCTACTGCTAAAGATTGTTTTCACTCACTATTATAAGCAATGCCACAATGAAATACCTCATACACGTGGCCTTTCATTTTAGCCTAGATGTTGCCGAGTCCAGCAGTAAATGTGTTTGTAAATATGTTAGATGTTAACCAAATTTTCCACAAGGGTTGTNAATTCCATTATGTGGCTGTACCATAGTTCTTTCAATGAGGCCTCTACTGCTAAAGATTGTTTTCACTCACTATTATAAGCAGTGCCACAATGAAATACCTCATACACGTGGCCTTTCATTTTAGCCTAGATGTTGCTGAGTCCAGCAGTAAATGTGTTTGTAAATATGTTAGATGTTACCAAATTTTCCACAAGGGTTGTACTATTTTGCATTCCTACCAGTGATCCCTGGTGGCCACTGAGCCAGATTCTGGTTAAATCTACCGGTTTCTGGTATAGAATCTGCTTGTCAGTGCAAAAAACTGGGGTTCAGCTGGGGTTGGGAAGATCCCCTGAAGGAGGAAATGGCAACCCACTCTAGTATTCTTGCCTGGGAAATCCCATAGACAGTGGAGCGTGGCGGGCTGCAGTCCATGGGGTTGCAAAGAGTCAGACATGACTTAGTGACTAAACAACAGAAGCAATCAGTGATATATGGGAATGCTTATTTTCCCTTAGCTTTACTAATAGTGTCAAACTTTAGTTTTACCAGTCTCAATAAGCAAGAAGTTGTATACTTATGTAATAACTCACATATCTGTTTTTAAAAATGAAATTGAGCATTTTTTCATGTTTATGGATCATTTATATTTCATTTTCTGTGACCTGTCCATGACATTTGCCTATTTTAAAATCAGATTGTTGATCATTTTCCTGTTGATTTTTAGGAGGGCTTTATAATTTAGGAGTTAATAGCCTGTGAGATAGTTGCACATATATTTTCCTGTATTTGTTTTCTTCACTTTACTGATAACTTTTCCCCATACAGAATTTTTAAATTTTCATGTAGCTGAATTTATCAGTCTTTCCTACTGGATTTTGGTTAATAATTAAAAAGGCTTCCTTGGAACCTGGGATCTACAGGACTGTGGATATTATATGCAAAGTTTTGTGAATGTGTGCTTATATAATTTTTCTAGAAAGATGGTTCATGACTTCTGTCAGTATCTGAAAGGAGCCTGTGATCCAAAGAAGGTTAAGACTCCAGGTAGAGTCAGAAAATGCATTTTTATTTTCAGAAGCACCATAACAAATTAATGTGATTGTTCTGTTTCAGACCCTCTTGCATGAAATGATACATGCCTATTTATTTGTCACTAATAATGATAAAGATCGGGAAGGGCATGGTCCAGAGTTTTGTAAGCATATGCATCGCATCAATCGTCTGACAGGAGCCAATATAACGGTATGTAAAACCACACATATTTAGTAGTTATTTATGATATTTAGTAGTTATTTATTTATTCAGTATTTCCTGAGATTTAATTAAAAATGGAGAACTGGGTAGAAACAAATACTGTGTTGGAGGATTTCCCAGGGCAAGTGAGGGGCCCAGAGAAGCAGACCGGCTTATCTGGGACCCCATAGTAGAAGACAGCAGTTCTAGTGACATCCCTGAGACCTCTGACCTCTGGGAGCAGCTTGTGCAGAGTTATTGCAGGCCTGAGTACCTCTCTTCTGGACTATTACTAACATCTCCTAATTACGTTTCCTCATTGTCTCTTCCTTCAATCTGTCCTATATTCTGCTGCTATTGTATGTTACTCCCTTCACCAGAAGTCTTTGACTTTGATTTCTGCATAATGTGGGAGGTGGCAGAGCCTGGGGTCAGAAAGCAGGAAGAGTCAGGTTGCCTACATCCTGATGCTGGCGCCACTGACTGTAGAACTCACTTAAACTCTTTCATGCTTTGGTTTACTCACATGTTAAAGGAGGGTGATAACAATACTTAGGCTCTTGGATCCTTGTGAGGGTTAGAGAAAATGCAAGCAAAAACATTTTAGTACAGTTTGGGTACTAAATATTAGTTGTCTTTGTTATTATACATTCATTTTATCCAGTAACCTTACTGTTCCTTTTTTCTTACTTTCTACAGCTCCCCTGCTTGTTTCTGATGGAACTTTTCATCTCTGCCTTTCCTCATATATTCTCTCCCTAAAATGTGCCTCTTTTATTTTCTGTCAAAATGATCAAAACTTCATCTTTACCATGGGATATGACTTTTCCCTCCTTTTAACCTCCTCAGCAAATATGTAATCTTTTACAATGTTATATTCTATCTTCATACTCCAATAGGGTGGCTCTTACCTATCTTTATACACACTTGTGTATCTTTATATGCACCTGCACAAGATGTATAACATAGTGCCTCTATAAGCACTTTTCAGTTCAGTTCAGTTGCTCAGTCATGCTGAATCACAGCACACCAGGCCTCCCTGCTGCTGCTAAGTCACTTCAGTCGTGTCCAACTCTGTGTGATCCCATAGATGGCAGCCCACCAGGCTCCCCTGCCCCTGCGATTCTCCAGGCAAGAACACTGGAGTGGGTTGCCATTTCCTTCTCCAATATGTGAAAGTGAAGTCACTCAGTCGTGTCCGACTCTTAGCAACCCCATGGACTATAGCCTACCAGGCTCCTCTATCCATGGGATTTTCCAGGCAAGAGTACTGGAGTGGCCAGGCCTCCCTGTCCATCACCAGGTCCCAGAGTTCACCCAAACTCATGTCCATCAAGTCGGTGATGCCATCCAGCCATATCCTCTGTCGTCCCCTTCTCCTGCCCCCAATCCCTCCCAGCATCAGTCTTTTCCAGTGAGTCAACTCTTCACATGAGTTGGCCAAAGTATTGGAGTTTCAGCTTTAGCATCAGTCCTTCCAATGAATATCCAGGACTGATCTCCTTTAGAATGGACTGGTTAGATCACTTACCAAGTACTGAATTTAACTGAACCAAAACAAATATTAATTCCTACAGAGATTAAATGCCTTGGTGTGTTTAGTGTTTAGAAATTTCCTTATTTTAAAAAGCAGTACAAGCCAGTGTGATGGAAAGGGAGATTACTTACCCTCCATGTATTATTTTCTAGCTGTCAGTTTAATTTTCTAGAGAGCTCATTTCATTACTGGACTGAGTTCCTTTAACATCAAATAAGTGGCTTGCTTTAACACAGTCACATAAAATCCAGATTAACAAAGGAATTACGCAGTTGCTAGTATAAAAGACTTTTACACTTTGAGCAAAATTCTAGTGTACTTCCTGTTGTTCAGTTGGAAGAGAATTTAGGAGGTTTTATCAGGTAGACAGCCCTTGCTTTCCCAGGTTACATTCTGTTATAGCAGACTCCATGGGTCATCCACATTGAGGACAGTTTTTAGTTAACTACATTGTTAAAGTTACAGCCCCAGGCTGTAGGAATTATAGAAGTTGGAATCAGAATAGATCCAATTCCCTGTCTTTTTACCAGTGAATTACTAAGGGAGGTGTTCTCAACAGAAGAGAGAAGGCAGGGTCTTACATGCCTCCTTGCTCCCAAACCTCTGTCCTCTAGTCTCTTCTGCACTTACTGTAATTTGCATTGTTTGCATGCTTGCCAAATAATAGAATTTGTTTGCTTACAGTAGACAGAGTGGATATAAAACTATGTGTCCAGTTATAGGAAACTTAATATTGTTTCCCACAAGGGAAATTTATTAAGAGCTTAAAAAAAAAACCAAAACTCATATGCTGCTGTTGCCCCTTACCTTATATAACTAATAACGTTCCACTGAGAGGACAGGAGGAAAAGTTCCTTAGTCATTTGGAAGTATCATCTGTAAAATGGTGCTGTGCTAGCCTCAGTTGCCACCATGTGGGAGGGCTCACCTTCCTTTCAGCCTGAACTCTTCTCTGTCTGTCTGCTGCTTAGGTTATAAGTAATAAGATTTCATCAAGAGGGTGAAACACATCCTGTTCAAGGACTGAAAAACACATTTAAAGAGAATTTGTCTCAGTGAAGTTTCTCATTCACTCAGTCAGCAAACACTGAGCACCTTCCTTATGCCAAGCTGGTAATAACCACTAGGGATACAAGGATGAAAACATTCAAACCCTGGGGAGCTTTTCACCTATAAACAGATAAAATGGTAACCCAGAAAGCTTGTGAGGAAATGAGCAGAGCTGGGCGNTACGCAGTTGCTAGTATAAAAGACTTTTACACTTTGAGCAAAATTCTAGTGTACTTCCTGTTGTTCAGTTGGAAGAGAATTTAGGAGGTTTTATCAGGTAGACAGCCCTTGCTTTCCCAGGTTACATTCTGTTATAGCAGACTCCATGGGTCATCCACATTGAGGACAGTTTTTAGTTAACTACATTGTTAAAGTTACAGCCCCAGGCTGTAGGAATTATAGAAGTTGGAATCAGAATAGATCCAATTCCCTGTCTTTTTACCAGTGAATTACTAAGGGAGGTGTTCTCAACAGAAGAGAGAAGGCAGGGTCTTACATGCCTCCTTGCTCCCAAACCTCTGTCCTCTAGTCTCTTCTGCACTTACTGTAATTTGCATTGTTTGCATGCTTGCCAAATAATAGAATTTGTTTGCTTACAGTAGACAGAGTGGATATAAAACTATGTGTCCAGTTATAGGAAACTTAATATTGTTTCCCACAAGGGAAATTTATTAAGAGCTTAAAAAAAAAACCAAAACTCATATGCTGCTGTTGCCCCTTACCTTATATAACTAATAACGTTCCACTGAGAGGACAGGAGGAAAAGTTCCTTAGTCATTTGGAAGTATCATCTGTAAAATGGTGCTGTGCTAGCCTCAGTTGCCACCATGTGGGAGGGCTCACCTTCCTTTCAGCCTGAACTCTTCTCTGTCTGTCTGCTGCTTAGGTTATAAGTAATAAGATTTCATCAAGAGGGTGAAACACATCCTGTTCAAGGACTGAAAAACACATTTAAAGAGAATTTGTCTCAGTGAAGTTTCTCATTCACTCAGTCAGCAAACACTGAGCACCTTCCTTATGCCAAGCTGGTAATAACCACTAGGGATACAAGGATGAAAACATTCAAACCCTGGGGAGCTTTTCACCTATAAACAGATAAAATGGTAACCCAGAAAGCTTGTGAGGAAATGAGCAGAGCTGGGCGAATTGGAGAATGGATTTGGCAGAGGCAGCCTGAGCCAGGTGCTTGTGTGTGGGCCCAGCGTTGATAGGGAAGAGTCCTTTGGAATCCTTTGGTATGGTTACCTATAGGGGAAATGTCAACCTAAGCAGTGGGAACAGTTCTTACTGATTATGACATTATATAAAATCTTTATCCTAATTTTTCATCATTTAGAAAGTGGGTTTCTTAAGACTTTTAGCATGTATAGAAGCTTTTTGATTTTTTAAATTTGTCTCAATATAACTTCAGAAAACCCTTGAGAAGTTGGAAAGTTTAAAAAAAGGAAGTTGTGGGAGGCTGCTTATTTATTACATATATTTTCTTAAAATTGTTAACTTGCCTACATAATGCTAAGAACTTTGTCTCGGCCCAGGTGTACCACACTTTCCATGAAGAGGTGGACGAGTACCGCCGACACTGGTGGCGCTGCAACGGGCCGTGTCAGAACAGTAAGCCCTATTATGGCTATGTGAAGCGTGCCACCAACCGGGCCCCCTCCGCCCATGACTACTGGTGGGCTGAACACCAGAAAACCTGCGGAGGCACCTACATCAAAGTCAAGGAACCAGAGAACTACTCTAAAAAGGGCAAAGGAAGGACAAAACTGAGAAAGCAGCCAGTGTCAGAAGCAGAGAATAAAGGTAAGTCTGCTTATAGTCTTCCTACTTTTCCACACTTCAGAGAACTGGCATTAAGATAAAGCTTTAATTTTTGTTCAAAAGAAAAAAAGGCAAGACAAGAAACTTGGTTTCAGCTGAAGCCCAATTTAATTTTTTTTTTAGTTTTATTATTTTTCTCTTGTTAGAGATAAAACCCGTAGCAACATTTTTTGAAGAAAAAAAAGATACAGCTTAAAGAGATGTTTTCAAGTATGGACTTGAAGTGGAAAAAAATCCCATTGTCCATAAAACAGTGGTCGAAAAATATATTTTGCTCTATATACATGTGAGAAAAAGTGGGAATAGTTTCCACTGCTAAAATTTAAGGGTAAAGTCCTTTTCCCTCTCCTGACTCACTGGGTCATTAGGAAACAGAAGGCAAAAAAAAAAAAGATTGTCAAGGTAAAAACAGTAATTCAAATAACAATGCCCGGAATGTAAGTCCTAGCTACACCCCTTCCTATCAGTTGGAGTCTATCCAAGCAACTTCTGTTGATGTATGTATTTTCATTAGAAGAATGGGAAAAGGATATGGCATGTATATGCTAATACTTCAAGATTTACCCCTTTTTTCTGCAGTTCAGAGTTACTGCCCTTTGAAGGGGTAACCAGGTTACTAAAGTTAGTGTTTCTTCCCTTGGGAAGTTGTTGATTGGATGTGATAAGGATTCATGGACATGAGCTTTCTCAAATCTGAAACGTTTACTAAGTTGAGAAGCTATAGAAGAATTTATGTCGAAAGATTATATCCTGTTTTGTGAGCTGGGAAGATAATGCAGTAGCAGATTTTCCCCATCTGGGACACAGTTAAAAGTACTAAAGGCAGTTTTCTTGATAAAAGTTATTCTGCTGTTGGTATTTGCATGATTGAACTGCTTATCTAAGTATGAGATGGTATTTTGTGTTTTGTTTTGAAGAGAGGGTGTTTTTGTTCTTTATGTGTTCTCAGTATCAGAGCTTTCTGACTGCTGAAGGTTGTCCTCCTGTTAATAGAGAATTACAGTATAGTTCTAAGTTAGAACAAAACAGTATTCCTTCATTTGGAAAAACTATCCATTAGCTTAATACTTGTTATGGTATAAATTTTGAATCAAGGAAAAATCTTGCTTCTTTTGCAGACAAACTGAACAGAGGGGAGAAACAGCTGTTAATCCCCTTTACTGGGAAAGGTTATGTCCTAGGGGAAACCAGCAATTTTTCATCTGGGAAATGTATCACTTCACATGCTATTAATGAAACCCAAGAGCCTTTAAGTCAAGACAATTCAGCAAATGCCCTGAGACCTCATTCTAAAACTGAGGTGAAATTTGAACAGAATGGTCCAAGTAAAAAGACTTTCATAGCATCCCCTGTTCTCAGTACCAGTCATCAAAATGTCTTAAGCAATTACTTCTCTAAAGTGTCTGTTGCCAGCAGCAAGGCTTTCAGAAGTGTGAGTGGGTCTCCAGTGAAGAGCCTCACAGTGGGCGACAGCACTACAAAATCAGTTTCTTCCGGTTCTCAAAGGAGGGTTACATCTTCTAAGATATCGCTAAGAAATTCCTTAAAAGCCATGGAGTCGACATCTGTCACTGCGCCCCAGGATGCAGGTGGGCCTGAAGGTAAACTCCCAAGTAAACGACCCAGGCTAGAAGACAAGACTTTTTTTGACAACTTTTTTATCAAGAAAGAGCAAACCCAGAGTGGTGGTAATGATCTGAAGAGTAGCTCACATCCTCCAGCTGCAGCTCAGAATCCCAGCAGTTCATCTAGTCAGAGCAGAGTGGTTCACTGTCCTGTGTGTCAGGATGAGGTTTCAGAGACACAGATTAATGAGCACTTGGACTGGTGCCTTGAACATGATAGCACCCAAGTCAAAAGCTGAAACAAATCTCTGAAAGATGAATGGGCCTCCAGTGTCCGCCTTTATTGCTTCACTACTACACTCAGGAATTTCTGATTAATAAGATTTGCAGGTTATAATCTAGTTCATCAATATTAAATGTTCTACTTTATATAAATATGAGATTGTAATTAAAAAATATTTTGCCTAGAGGTGCTATACTCTTGTCTTAATGTACACTGGAGCCCAGAATTTCTTCTGGATGCATTCATGTATAATATTTAGATACTTCTTTCTGGCTTTTAAAAGTATTTAAATCTGTTAATCTTTTTATTTTCCTTAAAACATTCAGTGAGGAACTCTTGTCAGGTATTTAGTAAATTGAATATTTCATTATTAATATTAAAATTAATTCCCAGAACTGGTAATATTCATAGTGTCAGACATATTGACCAAAATTACAAACTAGTTGTGTTTTAGGGTACTCAAGGTTTTGGAGTTTCTTCCTTCCAAATTTTAACATTTCCTGTATTATAAAGATTTTTATTTTTCTGTTTCACTAAAAGGTGGCAGATTTTATAGTAAATAGATATTTATAGTAAATATTATATAGAATTATATGTGTTCTATATATTGATACTTATAGTATCTACTTATAGATAAGTATAATAAATTTCTTTTGGAATATCAATAGTAACAAATAGCTACTGTAATTCTGTAGGCCAGAGCTTAGCTGTTTTCTCAAAATTTTGGATGCTAAGTAACATAACAAAGTTGCCTAGTTTATGTACAAGTGAAACATCATCTGGAAACAGTATTATACCTTAAGCCAAAGTTGAAACCATTTAGGAATACCATTTTGCCTATGCAAAGTATTTCCTTTAAAAAACTTACAACAAAGGGACAAAAATAGTTTGATGAAATTTACTTTGTAGTCTCATGGCTGTAACGCCAGCCTGTTGGCATATTTTCAAGGCCTTAGCTCGTAAGTTTTTTCTTTTTCCTAACTTCGTTGCAACATGACTTTTACATACATAGGTACAGCTGGGTTCCCCTCTGTGTGATCACTAGAAGTTAGCATTTCAGTTACCCTAGAAGGTGTCCTCGTGGGCATCTCTTCTAGTCAACACCCACAGCCCCCAAGTAACCACTGTTTCATCTGTCACTTCAAGTTAGTTTACTTGTTTCTGAACTTCACGAAGTCGTATCTTTGTTGCTATGGGTAGCCGAAGTTCATTCTTTTCATTGCTTTGTAGTACTTGTATGAATATGCCAGCTTATCATTCTGATATTAATGAACATTGGCACCATCTCCTGTTTGGGGCTGGCCATTGTGAACAGTGCTGCTAAGAACATTCTTATTCGTTTCTGTTGACCATATCCCCAGACTGGAAATGCAGGGTCATCAGGTACCTTCTGTTTGGCTTCAGTAAATCCTGCCAGTTTACACTCCTACCAGCAATGTATGAGACATTATTGTTCCGTCCTTTTCATTTTAGCCTATCTCAATGTTTATGAATTTTGATTCTTCTGAAGCATGAAGTTAAACCATAGAATTTAATAAATATTTATAAATGATTTAAAATGTGTATTATGTTGAATATATACATTTATACTCTCATACAAGATCATTTAACAAATTATGTTTAGGAAACATTTTTTGTGTGCCAAAACCATACAAAGCTCTGGCGCTATGAAGTATATGTTAGCCCACCCATGGCCTCAAGTAGTACAACCTATCGAGGAATGAAACAAAAGCAGATTAATTTCAAAACAGTTAAGTGCTGTGGGAACTGGAAAGGACAATCAGCCCAGCCCAGGGCTTCAGGAGATGGACAAATTCTACACCCAAGTTGAGTGTTCTAGAGCAAGTCAAGTTAGTCCAGAGCAGGATGGAGAGAAAGGGCCTTGCAGAGAGAAGGAACACTAAGGTCTGGCAGCAGTCCAGCACATTCTACTGGGAAAACTGAGCTGTTCCAAATGAACAGAGTAAAACGTGAAGGGTGAAATGGTAGGAGAAAGACTGCCAACAGTACAGATTCAAGTAAACCTTTGAGGCTGAAAAACCCATCTATCGCATTCTCCATTTATGTTGGTTGTATAGTCCCTGTTAGTACACATCTGTTGATTCATGTTGGGGTGTGGGGGGATTGGGAAGGCTTATACACCAGCCAAGAACATCTGAGAAGTTTTTTGGAGGGGTTCATGGGGGTGGGGGGTGGCANATCCTCTGTCGTCCCCTTCTCCTGCCCCCAATCCCTCCCAGCATCAGTCTTTTCCAGTGAGTCAACTCTTCACATGAGTTGGCCAAAGTATTGGAGTTTCAGCTTTAGCATCAGTCCTTCCAATGAATATCCAGGACTGATCTCCTTTAGAATGGACTGGTTAGATCACTTACCAAGTACTGAATTTAACTGAACCAAAACAAATATTAATTCCTACAGAGATTAAATGCCTTGGTGTGTTTAGTGTTTAGAAATTTCCTTATTTTAAAAAGCAGTACAAGCCAGTGTGATGGAAAGGGAGATTACTTACCCTCCATGTATTATTTTCTAGCTGTCAGTTTAATTTTCTAGAGAGCTCATTTCATTACTGGACTGAGTTCCTTTAACATCAAATAAGTGGCTTGCTTTAACACAGTCACATAAAATCCAGATTAACAAAGGAATTACGCAGTTGCTAGTATAAAAGACTTTTACACTTTGAGCAAAATTCTAGTGTACTTCCTGTTGTTCAGTTGGAAGAGAATTTAGGAGGTTTTATCAGGTAGACAGCCCTTGCTTTCCCAGGTTACATTCTGTTATAGCAGACTCCATGGGTCATCCACATTGAGGACAGTTTTTAGTTAACTACATTGTTAAAGTTACAGCCCCAGGCTGTAGGAATTATAGAAGTTGGAATCAGAATAGATCCAATTCCCTGTCTTTTTACCAGTGAATTACTAAGGGAGGTGTTCTCAACAGAAGAGAGAAGGCAGGGTCTTACAGGCCTCCTTGCTCCCAAACCTCTGTCCTCTAGTCTCTTCTGCACTTACTGTAATTTGCATTGTTTGCATGCTTGCCAAATAATAGAATTTGTTTGCTTACAGTAGACAGAGTGGATATAAAACTATGTGTCCAGTTATAGGAAACTTAATATTGTTTCCCACAAGGGAAATTTATTAAGAGCTTAAAAAAAAAACCAAAACTCATATGCTGCTGTTGCCCCTTACCTTATATAACTAATAACGTTCCACTGAGAGGACAGGAGGAAAAGTTCCTTAGTCATTTGGAAGTATCATCTGTAAAATGGTGCTGTGCTAGCCTCAGTTGCCACCATGTGGGAGGGCTCACCTTCCTTTCAGCCTGAACTCTTCTCTGTCTGTCTGCTGCTTAGGTTATAAGTAATAAGATTTCATCAAGAGGGTGAAACACATCCTGTTCAAGGACTGAAAAACACATTTAAAGAGAATTTGTCTCAGTGAAGTTTCTCATTCACTCAGTCAGCAAACACTGAGCACCTTCCTTATGCCAAGCTGGTAATAACCACTAGGGATACAAGGATGAAAACATTCAAACCCTGGGGAGCTTTTCACCTATAAACAGATAAAATGGTAACCCAGAAAGCTTGTGAGGAAATGAGCAGAGCTGGGCGAATTGGAGAATGGATTTGGCAGAGGCAGCCTGAGCCAGGTGCTTGTGTGTGGGCCCAGCGTTGATAGGGAAGAGTCCTTTGGAATCCTTTGGTATGGTTACCTATAGGGGAAATGTCAACCTAAGCAGTGGGAATAGTTCTTACTGATTATGACATTATATAAAATCTTTATCCTAATTTTTCATCATTTAGAAAGTGGGTTTCTTAAGACTTTTAGCATGTATAGAAGCTTTTTGATTTTTTTAATTTGTCTTAATATAACTTCAGAAAACCCTTGAGAAGTTGGAAAGTTTAAAAAAAGGAAGTTGTGGGAGGCTGCTTATTTATTACATATATTTTCTTAAAATTGTTAACTTGCCTACATAATGCTAAGAACTTTGTCTCGGCCCAGGTGTACCACACTTTCCATGAAGAGGTGGACGAGTACCGCCGACACTGGTGGCGCTGCAACGGGCCGTGTCAGAACAGTAAGCCCTATTATGGCTATGTGAAGCGTGCCACCAACCGGGCCCCCTCCGCCCATGACTACTGGTGGGCTGAACACCAGAAAACCTGCGGAGGCACCTACATCAAAGTCAAGGAACCAGAGAACTACTCTAAAAAGGGCAAAGGAAGGACAAAACTGAGAAAGCAGCCAGTGTCAGAAGCAGAGAATAAAGGTAAGTCTGCTTATAGTCTTCCTACTTTTCCACACTTCAGAGAACTGGCATTAAGATAAAGCTTTAATTTTTGTTCAAAAGAAAAAAAGGCAAGACAAGAAACTTGGTTTCAGCTGAAGCCCAATTTAATTTTTTTTTTAGTTTTATTATTTTTCTCTTGTTAGAGATAAAACCCGTAGCAACATTTTTTGAAGAAAAAAAAGATACAGCTTAAAGAGATGTTTTCAAGTATGGACTTGAAGTGGAAAAAAATCCCATTGTCCATAAAACAGTGGTCGAAAAATATATTTTGCTCTATATACATGTGAGAAAAAGTGGGAATAGTTTCCACTGCTAAAATTTAAGGGTAAAGTCCTTTTCCCTCTCCTGACTCACTGGGTCATTAGGAAACAGAAGGCAAAAAAAAAAAGATTGTCAAGGTAAAAACAGTAATTCAAATAACAATGCCCGGAATGTAAGTCCTAGCTACACCCCTTCCTATCAGTTGGAGTCTATCCAAGCAACTTCTGTTGATGTATGTATTTTCATTAGAAGAATGGGAAAAGGATATGGCATGTATATGCTAATACTTCAAGATTTACCCCTTTTTTCTGCAGTTCAGAGTTACTGCCCTTTGAAGGGGTAACCAGGTTACTAAAGTTAGTGTTTCTTCCCTTGGGAAGTTGTTGATTGGATGTGATAAGGATTCATGGACATGAGCTTTCTCAAATCTGAAACGTTTACTAAGTTGAGAAGCTATAGAAGAATTTATGTCGAAAGATTATATCCTGTTTTGTGAGCTGGGAAGATAATGCAGTAGCAGATTTTCCCCATCTGGGACACAGTTAAAAGTACTAAAGGCAGTTTTCTTGATAAAAGTTATTCTGCTGTTGGTATTTGCATGATTGAACTGCTTATCTAAGTATGAGATGGTATTTTGTGTTTTGTTTTGAAGAGAGGGTGTTTTTGTTCTTTATGTGTTCTCAGTATCAGAGCTTTCTGACTGCTGAAGGTTGTCCTCCTGTTAATAGAGAATTACAGTATAGTTCTAAGTTAGAACAAAACAGTATTCCTTCATTTGGAAAAACTATCCATTAGCTTAATACTTGTTATGGTATAAATTTTGAATCAAGGAAAAATCTTGCTTCTTTTGCAGACAAACTGAACAGAGGGGAGAAACAGCTGTTAATCCCCTTTACTGGGAAAGGTTATGTCCTAGGGGAAACCAGCAATTTTTCATCTGGGAAATGTATCACTTCACATGCTATTAATGAAACCCAAGAGCCTTTAAGTCAAGACAATTCAGCAAATGCCCTGAGACCTCATTCTAAAACTGAGGTGAAATTTGAACAGAATGGTCCAAGTAAAAAGACTTTCATAGCATCCCCTGTTCTCAGTACCAGTCATCAAAATGTCTTAAGCAATTACTTCTCTAAAGTGTCTGTTGCCAGCAGCAAGGCTTTCAGAAGTGTGAGTGGGTCTCCAGTGAAGAGCCTCACAGTGGGCGACAGCACTACAAAATCAGTTTCTTCCGGTTCTCAAAGGAGGGTTACATCTTCTAAGATATCGCTAAGAAATTCCTTAAAAGCCATGGAGTCGACATCTGTCACTGCGCCCCAGGATGCAGGTGGGCCTGAAGGTAAACTCCCAAGTAAACGACCCAGGCTAGAAGACAAGACTTTTTTTGACAACTTTTTTATCAAGAAAGAGCAAACCCAGAGTGGTGGTAATGATCTGAAGAGTAGCTCACATCCTCCAGCTGCAGCTCAGAATCCCAGCAGTTCATCTAGTCAGAGCAGAGTGGTTCACTGTCCTGTGTGTCAGGATGAGGTTTCAGAGACACAGATTAATGAGCACTTGGACTGGTGCCTTGAACATGATAGCACCCAAGTCAAAAGCTGAAACAAATCTCTGAAAGATGAATGGGCCTCCAGTGTCCGCCTTTATTGCTTCACTACTACACTCAGGAATTTCTGATTAATAAGATTTGCAGGTTATAATCTAGTTCATCAATATTAAATGTTCTACTTTATATAAATATGAGATTGTAATTAAAAAATATTTTGCCTAGAGGTGCTATACTCTTGTCTTAATGTACACTGGAGCCCAGAATTTCTTCTGGATGCATTCATGTATAATATTTAGATACTTCTTTCTGGCTTTTAAAAGTATTTAAATCTGTTAATCTTTTTATTTTCCTTAAAACATTCAGTGAGGAACTCTTGTCAGGTATTTAGTAAATTGAATATTTCATTATTAATATTAAAATTAATTCCCAGAACTGGTAATATTCATAGTGTCAGACATATTGACCAAAATTACAAACTAGTTGTGTTTTAGGGTACTCAAGGTTTTGGAGTTTCTTCCTTCCAAATTTTAACATTTCCTGTATTATAAAGATTTTTATTTTTCTGTTTCACTAAAAGGTGGCAGATTTTATAGTAAATAGATATTTATAGTAAATATTATATAGAATTATATGTGTTCTATATATTGATACTTATAGTATCTACTTATAGATAAGTATAATAAATTTCTTTTGGAATATCAATAGTAACAAATAGCTACTGTAATTCTGTAGGCCAGAGCTTAGCTGTTTTCTCAAAATTTTGGATGCTAAGTAACATAACAAAGTTGCCTAGTTTATGTACAAGTGAAACATCATCTGGAAACAGTATTATACCTTAAGCCAAAGTTGAAACCATTTAGGAATACCATTTTGCCTATGCAAAGTATTTCCTTTAAAAAACTTACAACAAAGGGACAAAAATAGTTTGATGAAATTTACTTTGTAGTCTCATGGCTGTAACGCCAGCCTGTTGGCATATTTTCAAGGCCTTAGCTCGTAAGTTTTTTCTTTTTCCTAACTTCGTTGCAACATGACTTTTACATACATAGGTACAGCTGGGTTCCCCTCTGTGTGATCACTAGAAGTTAGCATTTCAGTTACCCTAGAAGGTGTCCTCGTGGGCATCTCTTCTAGTCAACACCCACAGCCCCCAAGTAACCACTGTTTCATCTGTCACTTCAAGTTAGTTTACTTGTTTCTGAACTTCACGAAGTCGTATCTTTGTTGCTATGGGTAGCCGAAGTTCATTCTTTTCATTGCTTTGTAGTACTTGTATGAATATGCCAGCTTATCATTCTGATATTAATGAACATTGGCACCATCTCCTGTTTGGGGCTGGCCATTGTGAACAGTGNCAATTCAGCAAATGCCCTGAGACCTCATTCTAAAACTGAGGTGAAATTTGAACAGAATGGTCCAAGTAAAAAGACTTTCATAGCATCCCCTGTTCTCAGTACCAGTCATCAAAATGTCTTAAGCAATTACTTCTCTAAAGTGTCTGTTGCCAGCAGCAAGGCTTTCAGAAGTGTGAGTGGGTCTCCAGTGAAGAGCCTCACAGTGGGCGACAGCACTACAAAATCAGTTTCTTCCGGTTCTCAAAGGAGGGTTACATCTTCTAAGATATCGCTAAGAAATTCCTTAAAAGCCATGGAGTCGACATCTGTCACTGCGCCCCAGGATGCAGGTGGGCCTGAAGGTAAACTCCCAAGTAAACGACCCAGGCTAGAAGACAAGACTTTTTTTGACAACTTTTTTATCAAGAAAGAGCAAACCCAGAGTGGTGGTAATGATCTGAAGAGTAGCTCACATCCTCCAGCTGCAGCTCAGAATCCCAGCAGTTCATCTAGTCAGAGCAGAGTGGTTCACTGTCCTGTGTGTCAGGATGAGGTTTCAGAGACACAGATTAATGAGCACTTGGACTGGTGCCTTGAACATGATAGCACCCAAGTCAAAAGCTGAAACAAATCTCTGAAAGATGAATGGGCCTCCAGTGTCCGCCTTTATTGCTTCACTACTACACTCAGGAATTTCTGATTAATAAGATTTGCAGGTTATAATCTAGTTCATCAATATTAAATGTTCTACTTTATATAAATATGAGATTGTAATTAAAAAATATTTTGCCTAGAGGTGCTATACTCTTGTCTTAATGTACACTGGAGCCCAGAATTTCTTCTGGATGCATTCATGTATAATATTTAGATACTTCTTTCTGGCTTTTAAAAGTATTTAAATCTGTTAATCTTTTTATTTTCCTTAAAACATTCAGTGAGGAACTCTTGTCAGGTATTTAGTAAATTGAATATTTCATTATTAATATTAAAATTAATTCCCAGAACTGGTAATATTCATAGTGTCAGACATATTGACCAAAATTACAAACTAGTTGTGTTTTAGGGTACTCAAGGTTTTGGAGTTTCTTCCTTCCAAATTTTAACATTTCCTGTATTATAAAGATTTTTATTTTTCTGTTTCACTAAAAGGTGGCAGATTTTATAGTAAATAGATATTTATAGTAAATATTATATAGAATTATATGTGTTCTATATATTGATACTTATAGTATCTACTTATAGATAAGTATAATAAATTTCTTTTGGAATATCAATAGTAACAAATAGCTACTGTAATTCTGTAGGCCAGAGCTTAGCTGTTTTCTCAAAATTTTGGATGCTAAGTAACATAACAAAGTTGCCTAGTTTATGTACAAGTGAAACATCATCTGGAAACAGTATTATACCTTAAGCCAAAGTTGAAACCATTTAGGAATACCATTTTGCCTATGCAAAGTATTTCCTTTAAAAAACTTACAACAAAGGGACAAAAATAGTTTGATGAAATTTACTTTGTAGTCTCATGGCTGTAACGCCAGCCTGTTGGCATATTTTCAAGGCCTTAGCTCGTAAGTTTTTTCTTTTTCCTAACTTCGTTGCAACATGACTTTTACATACATAGGTACAGCTGGGTTCCCCTCTGTGTGATCACTAGAAGTTAGCATTTCAGTTACCCTAGAAGGTGTCCTCGTGGGCATCTCTTCTAGTCAACACCCACAGCCCCCAAGTAACCACTGTTTCATCTGTCACTTCAAGTTAGTTTACTTGTTTCTGAACTTCACGAAGTCGTATCTTTGTTGCTATGGGTAGCCGAAGTTCATTCTTTTCATTGCTTTGTAGTACTTGTATGAATATGCCAGCTTATCATTCTGATATTAATGAACATTGGCACCATCTCCTGTTTGGGGCTGGCCATTGTGAACAGTGCTGCTAAGAACATTCTTATTCGTTTCTGTTGACCATATCCCCAGACTGGAAATGCAGGGTCATCAGGTACCTTCTGTTTAGCTTCAGTAAATCCTGCCAGTTTACACTCCTACCAGCAATGTATGAGACATTATTGTTCCGTCCTTTTCATTTTAGCCTATCTCAATGTTTATGAATTTTGATTCTTCTGAAGCATGAAGTTAAACCATAGAATTTAATAAATATTTATAAATGATTTAAAATGTGTATTATGTTGAATATATACATTTATACTCTCATACAAGATCATTTAACAAATTATGTTTAGGAAACATTTTTTGTGTGCCAAAACCATACAAAGCTCTGGCGCTATGAAGTATATGTTAGCCCACCCATGGCCTCAAGTAGTACAACCTATCGAGGAATGAAACAAAAGCAGATTAATTTCAAAACAGTTAAGTGCTGTGGGAACTGGAAAGGACAATCAGCCCAGCCCAGGGCTTCAGGAGATGGACAAATTCTACACCCAAGTTGAGTGTTCTAGAGCANGCCAGCAGCAAGGCTTTCAGAAGTGTGAGTGGGTCTCCAGTGAAGAGCCTCACAGTGGGCGACAGCACTACAAAATCAGTTTCTTCCGGTTCTCAAAGGAGGGTTACATCTTCTAAGATATCGCTAAGAAATTCCTTAAAAGCCATGGAGTCGACATCTGTCACTGCGCCCCAGGATGCAGGTGGGCCTGAAGGTAAACTCCCAAGTAAACGACCCAGGCTAGAAGACAAGACTTTTTTTGACAACTTTTTTATCAAGAAAGAGCAAACCCAGAGTGGTGGTAATGATCTGAAGAGTAGCTCACATCCTCCAGCTGCAGCTCAGAATCCCAGCAGTTCATCTAGTCAGAGCAGAGTGGTTCACTGTCCTGTGTGTCAGGATGAGGTTTCAGAGACACAGATTAATGAGCACTTGGACTGGTGCCTTGAACATGATAGCACCCAAGTCAAAAGCTGAAACAAATCTCTGAAAGATGAATGGGCCTCCAGTGTCCGCCTTTATTGCTTCACTACTACACTCAGGAATTTCTGATTAATAAGATTTGCAGGTTATAATCTAGTTCATCAATATTAAATGTTCTACTTTATATAAATATGAGATTGTAATTAAAAAATATTTTGCCTAGAGGTGCTATACTCTTGTCTTAATGTACACTGGAGCCCAGAATTTCTTCTGGATGCATTCATGTATAATATTTAGATACTTCTTTCTGGCTTTTAAAAGTATTTAAATCTGTTAATCTTTTTATTTTCCTTAAAACATTCAGTGAGGAACTCTTGTCAGGTATTTAGTAAATTGAATATTTCATTATTAATATTAAAATTAATTCCCAGAACTGGTAATATTCATAGTGTCAGACATATTGACCAAAATTACAAACTAGTTGTGTTTTAGGGTACTCAAGGTTTTGGAGTTTCTTCCTTCCAAATTTTAACATTTCCTGTATTATAAAGATTTTTATTTTTCTGTTTCACTAAAAGGTGGCAGATTTTATAGTAAATAGATATTTATAGTAAATATTATATAGAATTATATGTGTTCTATATATTGATACTTATAGTATCTACTTATAGATAAGTATAATAAATTTCTTTTGGAATATCAATAGTAACAAATAGCTACTGTAATTCTGTAGGCCAGAGCTTAGCTGTTTTCTCAAAATTTTGGATGCTAAGTAACATAACAAAGTTGCCTAGTTTATGTACAAGTGAAACATCATCTGGAAACAGTATTATACCTTAAGCCAAAGTTGAAACCATTTAGGAATACCATTTTGCCTATGCAAAGTATTTCCTTTAAAAAACTTACAACAAAGGGACAAAAATAGTTTGATGAAATTTACTTTGTAGTCTCATGGCTGTAACGCCAGCCTGTTGGCATATTTTCAAGGCCTTAGCTCGTAAGTTTTTTCTTTTTCCTAACTTCGTTGCAACATGACTTTTACATACATAGGTACAGCTGGGTTCCCCTCTGTGTGATCACTAGAAGTTAGCATTTCAGTTACCCTAGAAGGTGTCCTCGTGGGCATCTCTTCTAGTCAACACCCACAGCCCCCAAGTAACCACTGTTTCATCTGTCACTTCAAGTTAGTTTACTTGTTTCTGAACTTCACGAAGTCGTATCTTTGTTGCTATGGGTAGCCGAAGTTCATTCTTTTCATTGCTTTGTAGTACTTGTATGAATATGCCAGCTTATCATTCTGATATTAATGAACATTGGCACCATCTCCTGTTTGGGGCTGGCCATTGTGAACAGTGCTGCTAAGAACATTCTTATTCGTTTCTGTTGACCATATCCCCAGACTGGAAATGCAGGGTCATCAGGTACCTTCTGTTTAGCTTCAGTAAATCCTGCCAGTTTACACTCCTACCAGCAATGTATGAGACATTATTGTTCCGTCCTTTTCATTTTAGCCTATCTCAATGTTTATGAATTTTGATTCTTCTGAAGCATGAAGTTAAACCATAGAATTTAATAAATATTTATAAATGATTTAAAATGTGTATTATGTTGAATATATACATTTATACTCTCATACAAGATCATTTAACAAATTATGTTTAGGAAACATTTTTTGTGTGCCAAAACCATACAAAGCTCTGGCGCTATGAAGTATATGTTAGCCCACCCATGGCCTCAAGTAGTACAACCTATCGAGGAATGAAACAAAAGCAGATTAATTTCAAAACAGTTAAGTGCTGTGGGAACTGGAAAGGACAATCAGCCCAGCCCAGGGCTTCAGGAGATGGACAAATTCTACACCCAAGTTGAGTGTTCTAGAGCAAGTCAAGTTAGTCCAGAGCAGGATGGAGAGAAAGGGCCTTGCAGAGAGAAGGAACACTAAGGTCTGGCAGCAGTCCAGCACATTCTACTGGGAAAACTGAGCTGTTCCAAATGAACAGAGTAAAACGTGAAGGGTGAAATGGTAGGAGAAAGACTGCCAACAGTACAGATTCAAGTAAACCTTTGAGGCTGAAAAACCCATCTATCGCATTCTCCATTTATGTTGGTTGTATAGTCCCTGTTAGTACACATCTGTTGATTCATGTTGGGGTGTGGGGGGATTGGGAAGGCTTATACACCAGCCAAGAACATCTGAGAAGTTTTTTGGAGGGGTTCATGGGGGTGGGGGGTGGCAAGAGGGGGAAGGGCAATGGCTAGGATAGAGAGAAGATGGCTTCCAGAAATATTTAGGTTGTAAAATAAGAATTGGTCAGTTTTAAGGGATGATGGGAATATGTTAACTGGCAAGAAAGTTGAAGTTAACTTAAAATTTGGAATTTAAATAAGACTTCATGTCAATATCTAAGAATTCTGATACTCGCAAATCTGTTGTTTTAGGAAAAACAGTTTTACGTTCTGTTGGTTTTTCACTTTTAAAAATCATTAGGGGTCAACTTTTAAATGTTATTGCCCTTCATTTAAAGAGATCATTAGGGGTCAACTTTTAAATGTATTGCCCTTCATTTGACGAGATCATTAGGGGTCAACTTTTAAATGTTATTGCCCATCATTTGAAGAGATGGGGAAGGAGAGAAGGGAAGCAGACTTTATCCCATGGTCCAAAAGCTCTGAGATTTTCTTTTCTTTCTGAAGCTTATGGGAGTTTTAAGTAAGAATGTCACAGTGAAACAGGCAGGAGTTACAACTTTCCTCAGACTTAGTACCCAGCTGGGATCCTATACCTGGGATATCTGCAGGATCTCCTCACTGGGCTGCCTTGAAAAGAAGCTGAGCTCTTTGCAGTTAATCCTTATTGAGGAGCAGTGAGTTCCTGCAGTTGTTTTGATTTTTTTATCCTTGAGGTTATTGTTGCCTTTTTGGGAATTTGTTGTATTTGTTGACTAGTAGCATATCCACCAGATGAAGTAAATCTCTTATTAGACAATTATTATTACAGATTAAATTCTCTGAAAGTGAAGTCACTCAGTCATGTCCAGACTCCAACTCCACGGACTATAACCTACCAGGCTCCGTCCATGGGGTTCTCCAGGCAAAAGTACTGGAGTGGGTTGCCATTTCCTTCTCCAGGGGACGTTCCTGACCCAGGGAACGAACCCAGGTCTCCCGCATTGTAGGCAGACGCTTAGATTCTCTAGGGAACTGAAATGGTAAAGGATGCCATGTGGTGATTAGCTCTGGCTTTTTATTTCTGACATTCCATTGTTATATAATTACATACACATCATCTCATATCTTCTGATATGAAAGGTTAAAAACTTGATCTTTAGTGATTCAGGGATCATCTCATTATCAAAGTTTACAATGCTGTAGACTAATACAGAAACAAGCTGCAGATTGCTTTCTTTGGTTCTGGTGCTAAACCTACCAAAGGATTTACCCTCTTGCTTACTGAACACCAGATGGCGCTCTTGTAGTTAGTTGTTCACTGATGTCCGGACTCTGAACCCACGGTGGTAGCCGGCCAGGCTTCTCTGCCCCTGGGGGTTCTCCAGGCAAGAATACTAGAGTGGGTTGCCATGCCCTCCTCCAGGGGATCTTCCCGACCCAGGGATTGAACCCAGGTCTCTCGCACCACAGGCAGATTCTTTACCATCTGAACCACCTTAGTAAATTAAATTTCTCTGAAAAACTGAAGGCAAAGCAAGGCCAAAGAGAGAAAGAGAAACTTCAGCAACAGGAATAATGACTGGTTCTGACACATAAAGGGAAAAGACAGGTTATGATCTCAAGTCCTGGGAGAGGGGACACAGCATGGTCAAGAGTATGTGCTTATTCAAACAAACAAGAACTGATCTACAGGTCTACGTAAGGT
Organism: Raphicerus campestris; assembly: GCA_006410735.1. Taxonomy (NCBI): domain Eukaryota; kingdom Metazoa; phylum Chordata; class Mammalia; order Artiodactyla; family Bovidae; genus Raphicerus; species Raphicerus campestris. The sequence goes on along the minus strand of SJYW01035122.1, from coordinate 76,501 downwards.
AGATCTATTGATCTACCTTTAATCTTCTTAAACTTGTTTATATTTCACCTTTTACTCTGAAACCTAATGTACAGTCTTCTGCAAGAAACCAGTACCCAATATGGCAAAACACAGTAACCCCCAACAGGAAGTCTTCCAGACAAGGTGGGACCTATATTTTCTACTGTTTCCAAAATCACAGTACTCTTCCTTTGAATGTCTAGTACTTATCATTCTGCTGTCATCATCTTGATTAGTCTGAAAGCTTCCTAGGATGTAATGTCCTTCACCCCTGTACCTGAGGTCTAGTAGAACAAAGAGGAGCCTGTTAAAGTCTCTGTGTTAAGTGCATCAAATGGGTAGGCGCTTCTCAACTTTCACTTGTTACCTGCTTTTGCAAAAACATCTTAATGAAACACTGATTCTTCTCCATACATAAAGTGTGTATTTTCAAGACAGATATTCTTGAGACCCAAATCATTCCAGGTTATAAGCATTTCTTGTAAACTAAACATGAAAGAAAACTGGATTTCCTTTTTAACAAGATTCCTCACATGTGTTTGTATACATTTAAAGTAATTCAGTAAGATACACCCAGACACTTGTTCAGTTGCGTTAATATCAAGCTACTCAAATACTTCCTCTGTGGCTCATCTGGTAAAGAATCTGCCTGCAATGCAGAAGACCTGGGTTCGACCCCTGGGCTGGGAAGATCCCCTGGAGAAGGGAAAGGCTACCCACTCCAGTATTCTGGCCTGGAGAATTCCATGGACTGTATAGTCCATGAGGTCACAAAGAGTTGGACACGACTGAGTGACTTTCACTTTCACAGGATCCCTGATGGTAGGATGGAGTCTAGCTTATCATATCTATGAGTCACCCATGTTGTTATTTGTAAACTGTTCATTCTAGTTGCTATTTCATGTAAGCATACTCCCAACACAGGGGCTTCCCAGGTGGCTCATTGGTCAAAAATCAGCCTGCCAAGCAGGAGACGGGTTTGATCACTGGGTTGGGAAGATCCCCTGGAGAAGGAAATGGCAACCTACTCCAGTATTCTGGCTTCAAGAATCCCATGGACAGGGGGAGGGTGGGTTACAGTCCATGGGGTCACAAAACAGTTGGACATGACTTAGCCACTAAACAACACATATGCTCATCGTGTGTCCCCTTTTGCTTTCTAACCCTTTGTGACTATTCTATATTGCACTATGGTCTGCTTTCCTACCTTTTTTTTCCCCAATGACCGTGATTATATCTTCAGTTGAATTTCCTTTTCCTGGGGTATCTTACAATTTAATCTTAATTTCAGATAATTCTGTCATCTTCAGTTTCTTTGCTGGAGTTAAATCAATTCTTGTTTCACAGCATTCTGAGGGATTTTTTCTTTTGGTCCATTTTTGTTCTGAGATTTTGAATTTCAGGTTTTAATTTTTATTCCTGCAAAGTCCTATTTTTAAAGATATTTCATTCACACTGAACATTCTGCAGTTGCCTTATGGTTGAGGAAAGAATTTTCATCAGCTATAATTCTCATTTTTTTCCTTATAGATAGTACGGTTTGTAGCTATTTTTCTTCCCTATTCTGCTCATTTTGAAAGGTATTATTTTCCTTGACTTGCAAAAACAGTTGGTTTGACATAGGCAAAGATGAGAGGCTTCTGAATCAAGATTGTTTTCTTCTGTTGGAACAGTGAAAAACAGTATTTCTCAGAGAGGACATATTTGTGAGATGGGAGGGATTTGCAATCTCATTTGATTCTATAATTTTATTTTTCTAAGACCCTTGCTTCCCTCCCTCTTCCATTTTACACTTCAAGCCTCCAGGAGACATCTCTCCCTCTCTGACATGGTGACTTCCTCAAGCAGCCTCCTTCAATCTCATGAACTTACAAGCCTCCCCTTGATGCCCAGTGGCCAGCACTGGTGATGCACTGGTGTGATGTATCAGTATTTCCAACACTTGTGGTGGGGGCCCTGCTTTTTCCCTGGACACTGCTACCACTAGGCCCCCACTGCCCTGTCTCTTTAACATACAGTTTCCACCTGACTCTTGGCCTTCACAGTACTTCTGGTGCTGGCTCTAGTTTCAGATTCTTATTTCTCTGCACACAAGTTGAAGCTTTTTCTGTGTCTTACAGTTATGCTATAGCTACAGGTTATGGGTGACTTTGTTGGGAAGATAATGAAAGAGATTCAGATTAGGCAGCAACTAAGATTACTTGGAAAGCCAGATGCTCAAGTAACGCCCCTTAAATATGAACACAAGCAAGAATGGTCAGACCTGGGAGGAAAACTTCTAACCTGACAAAAAAATTAAAACAAAAATTTTAAAAATGTAAATACTGTGTCTACTAAATGGAACAGGTTTCATATATTAAAAAAATTTTGAGAACAAAAAAGAGAGCTCTTGAAAATTAAAAATGTTGACAGCACATGTGAAACCCTTGGAGAACTGGCCATGAGATATCTTCAAAGCAAAGGACAAAGGCACGCAGTGGTAGCTGACAGTGACAGGCTCACACCTGAGGTGGACTGTTTGGACAACCGTTCAGTTCAGTCGCTCAGTCATGTCCAACTCTTCACGACCCCATAAACTGCAGCGCACCAGGCTTCCCTGTCCCTGTCTGGACAACAGAGTTCAGAAGGAGCAGAGAAGATGGAGGGGAGAAATAATTTAAGGAAATGTCCCCAAATATAGGGCATGAGTTTACAGTTTGCATGCCTCTCACAGTGGCTAATAGGTACCCTGTCACAGCCCTGGGGACACGAAATTATTCTGTGAGTGTCCACATACGAAACGCAGACTACGTGTAAAGAGTCAGAAACAGGAATGGCTCAGATTTCTCAGCATCCACACTGCAAATTAGAACCTAGGCAATGCCTTCAAAATTCTGAAGGATAATTATTTCCGAGCTAGAGTTCTAAACTTAGGCAAATTACCGATTAAATGTGCGAGTTAAAAAAAGAAAATTTACCTCCCAGGTACTCTTTCACAGAAAGTACTGAAGGACATGCTACACCAGATTGAGGAAGTAAGCCAAGAGAGAAGACGACGCAGGACCCAGGAAGCAAAGACCCCACAGAAAGGAGCAACAGGACCTCCAAAAAACTTGGAAGGAGGTAGGGAGACAGCTGTGCTCCAGGCAGATAGCATAACCACACTAGGCTCCTGCAGACTGGAGGCCTTGGGGGTTTGAAATGGGACGATCAAGCAAGACATTAAGAAAAAAGTGAACAATGAAAGTCATGATTTATTCTACATCTCACCTTTGAATAGCACAAATACTCTTTTTCTTTTGCTTTGGCTGTGTCACATGGCATGTGGGATCTCGTTGCTAAATCAGGAGTGGAACTCTCTCCCCCTTGCAGTGGAAGCACAGAGTCTTAACCACTGGATCCCCAGGGATGTCCCAAATAGTCTTTAACTATTCATGTGATCTAAAGTTACAAGATAGGTAGTTATGTAAGGAGGCCAGGGAGGTATGGTAGAGGCAGAGGAGGAGGGCTGGAGAGACACCTGTATTCTTACCTCCCACGTATGGAAGTTAGGCAATAATGAAGAATCTAGAACGTGGCAATGCAACTGTATTATTCAAAACTGACTGAGCACAAATGGAGAAGGAAATGGCAACCCACTCCAGTATTCTTGCCTGAAAAATCCCATGGACAGAGGAGCCTGGCAGGCTACAGTCCATGTGGTCACAAGAGACAGACACCACTGAGTGACTAAGCACAGCAATTGGGCACATACCCCAAAAATCACTTAAAAGAGTTAAAATCTTTTCTCATGGGAAGAACACAAGGGGCTATTTTTCTTACCAAGCCTCACATAAAACAAGCTGACTTAACCTACAAGTGCATTTGTAACTTTGACTTAAAAATGCTGTTCTATAGAAAACCATAGAAATAAGACAATTTTGGCAGAAAAAGGCCTAATCTCAATAAATATAGACCTCATCCAGTAACTCCTTATCCAGTAATGTCTATAACACCTGTTCAGAGCTCAGAAATGATCCATTTGATAAGAAGCTGCCTGCAGCTGTTCAGGCCCTCCGTGTCTTATGACCTGGTTTATATTTAAGTGTTCTACTTGTAAAACTCTTCCCAGCTCATGAGGCCAGGCCCTTTATACGTATCATTGGTCCAGTGGTATGTCCTTGAGCACTGCCATGTTCCAGGTGAAATTTACTTTCTGGTGATCATGAAAAAGCAAGAGAGTTCCAGAGAAACATCTATTTCTGCTTTATTGACTATGCCAAAGCCTTTGACTGTGTGGATCACAAGAAACTGTGGAAAATGCTGAAAGAGATGGGCATACCAGACCACCTGACCTGCCTCCTGAGAAATCTGTATGCAGGTCATGAGAAATCTGTATGCAGGTCAGGAAGCAACAGTAGAACTGGACATGGAACAGACTGGTTCCAAACAGGAAAAGGAGTACATTAAGGCTGTATATTGTCACCCTGCTTATTTAATTTATATGCAGAGTACATCATGAGAAATGCTGGGCTGGAGGAAGCACAAGCTGGAATCAAGACTGCCAAGAGAAATATCAATAACCTCAGATATGCAGATGACACCACTCTTATGGCAGAAAGTGAAGAACTAAAGATCCTCTTGATCAAAGTGAAAGAGGAGAGTGAAAAAGTTGGCTTAAAGCTCAATATTCAGAAAACGAAGATCATGGCATCTGGTCCCATCACTTCATGGCAAATAGATGGGGAAACAGTGGCTGATTTGGGGGGCTCCAAAATCACTGCAGATGGTGACTGCAGCCATGAAATTAAAAGACGCTTACTTCTTAGAAGGAAAGTTCTGACCAACCTAGATAGCATATTCAAAAGCACAGACGTTACTTTGTCAACAAAGGTCCATCTAGTTAAGGCTATGGTGTTTCCAGTAGTCATGTATTGATGTGAAAGTTGGACTATAAAGAAAGCTGAGCTCCAAAGAACTGATGCTTTTGAACTGTGGTGTTGCAGAAGACTCTTGAGAATCCCTTGGACTGCAAGGAGATCCAACCAGTCCATTCTAAAGGAAATCAGTCCTGGGTGTTCACTGGAAGGACTGATGTTGAAGCTGAAACGCCAATACTTTGGCCACCTGATGCGAAGAGCTCACTCATTTGAAAAGACCCTGATGTTGGGAAAGACTGAAGGCAGGAGAAGGGGACAAGAGGATGAGATGGTTAGATGGCATCACTGTCTCAATGGACATGAGTTTGGGTAAACTCTGGGAGTTGGTGATGGACAGGGAGGCCTGGCGTGCTGCAGTTCACAGGGTCACAAAGAGTAGGACACAACTGAGCGACTGAACTGAACTAATCATGAAAAGACTCTGCTTTAAAATCAACAGCAGAATCTGGGGACTGCATTCTTGACAGTAAGAGGCCTAAGAGCCCATTCCTGAAGCAGTGGAGACTGGGTACTTCTAAAAACCCAGGTACAATTATTAAATATATGGCATAAATATATATAATTGCCATCCACAACCAAGACAGAGCTCACGTTCTCAGACCCTCTGCATCTTGAGAATACTCTTGAGTTTCACTTGGGTTGCACACAACTCTTTCTGTAAGACTGGAGCCACTGTGCTTATTTTCAGATGCAGAAGTCTCTGAAGGTCACACAATTCAGTGGTTGTGTCAGAACTAAACAGATCTGTCAATCCTGTCTGTGCTCTTTTTGCCACAACACCAAAAATAATCAGTTTTCATCCCTAACTCACACTGGCCCTCCCCTTTAGTCCATTCAGCTATATTTCAGTAGAATTTTACAAATGCCCTAAGGGAAAGTCGCTCAGTTGTGTCTGACTCTTTGTGACCCCATGGACTTCTTCAGGCCAGAATACTGGAGTGGGCAGCCTTTCCCTTCTCCGGCGGATCTTCTTGACCCAGGAATCAAACCAGGGTCTCTTACACTGCAGGCGGATTCTTTACCAACTGAGCTATTGAGGGAAGCCCTAAGATAGACTGAAATATAACAAAAACACCACACCAAAAAATATTTTAAATAAGAGGTAAATGAATATGTATATTGACCTCATGTTGTAAAGAGCTCTTTAGTTCATGACCACACCAATTATACTTTTCTGCATATATACACACAGGATTCCTCTGACAGAGATCAACCTCATGGCCCTTCATTTCTGCAGCAGAGGGGCAACACAGATAGGCTCAACAGTGTGAGTATTAGTCATTAAAAAACCCTATTAAAAGGGCAAGAACCTAAATGGTGAGAATACAAACACAGAGCTCACGGGTCCCATGGACAGTCCAGCTACTCCCAGGATTGCTAAACTTTCACACTCCACATTGCTGTTCTCTTTCCCTTGTTATCATTTATAAAAAGTACCAAATGCTCTGGACTAAGCCAGAGATGAGTGAGAGAAAAGCACATTATCTGAAGGAAGAGCCCATTAAGGAAGTCAGTGTATGATAAAGGATCAAAAAACAACAAGAGACAGGTAGAAATAAGCATAATTTTTTCAAGAACATTTATACATCTGTTTAATTAGATTAGCTTTACAAGCATTTTGAGAGCTTTTTCATAATGAAACACTGCTTTTCAAATTACATGACTTTATAGTCTATCTGTATGTAAATCCTGAAATTCTTTGCCTGCTGTTGATAAAGGTCTGTGTTTTACAGCTGGTTAATATGTTGAATAAAAACAGCATTAGAAGCTTTATCTTTTACCAGGATTAAACACATATAGGCCACAAATAGTTTTAAATTTTGTTTTATATAGAGTCCTGCTTGGTGACAAGTTAACAGTCCCACTAACATGAAAAGAACAGATTTTAAATGGATATTAAAAGAAATGGCTATCCTGATTTCTCCGTCCTTTCACAACAATCTCGAAGAAATATAAACTTTTCAAAAAACAAAAAAAAAAAACCCACAACAAAATTTAAAACCTGTCAGGCAAGCACAACCCACAAGACAGTAGAATCTGACACTTTGCACAACTGCAGAAATACGTATCTGAATGACACAAGGGCTCCCAGATTAAAAGGCTGTTATTGTACACCTGGACAAACCAACCTCCCACCAACATCATACCATTTCTACTCAACCTAAAAATAATAGCGCTTTTGAGCTGTGGCCGAAGGCAGTGCACTGCACTGCAGACCAGGCTGGGGTGGGAGGGAGAGCAGGGGCAGAGGCACTTACTGTCGAGATGGTGCATTGCACTAGTGTTATCTGGGGCTAGGAGAGGAAGTGGGACAAAACTGCAGTGGGTGAGGACAACCAATAATCGCTACAACTGTCTCCTGCAACTTCTCCGAAGTGAGATCACGATACTGAATATTTAATCCCACCCTAAATCCATGCTGCCAGTTCACTAAACAACTTTTTTTCATGTTTTACATGAACAGTAGCAATCTTTTAATAAAAATTACTGAGCTTTCCATAGAAAAGGTCTCTAATTGAATATAAACTATACAGATGCTAAAACTGTCAATAGGTTGAAATATACAGAAATATTTCTGTACACTCACATTATTTTGGCAAAGAAGATCAAGGACAGAGATAGAAAACTGAAGTGGGCAAGGTCTTACACCCATAATTCATGCAAAATACAGATACTACCTTTGGGGCTTTGCTAAACAGCCTAGGAAACTGAAGTGTAAAACATCCTTCCTAATTCAGGTGTTACATAACTCAAGTCTGGGAGGACTTACGTGATTTTGTAGGATTCCCTCTTTTTTCTGAAAAATAAAAAAGAAGACTCATAGAAGTTATCTGGTTTTTTGCTTCATGCTTTGATTTTTAAGCTGAACATCTAACTTTCAGTCCTGATGGAGAGCACCGCCTCTGGGGAGTGCACCAGCAGCGGCCTGAGGAGTCACTGATGTTAAGTCTGTAACAACACCGTTCAGTCTGGAGGCACAGTCTCCCCCTGAGCTACCCAACAGGAATGAGGTTCTGATCTGCTGGCCAGATGGGCACAGAAGTAGGAAGAAAACAGCAAAACTCAAAGTACAATCAACCTGACGGGAAGTGAAAGGAAAAGTCCAGGAAAGGGGACAGTACGTTCTACATCTACAGGATGTACCTGAAAGCAGAAGAAAGCCCTTTATTTTGGGAATTGACGCCTAGGAGGATAACCTCAAGTTCATTTAGTGCCAGTCACTGTAGTATTTTTTTTTTAATGTAACTTAAAAGATAACACCTTTTTATTGTGTATTGTTCTTATAAAACATGAACTAAAAGTTACTGGTAGTAAATGGTAAACAGCGACGGTTTTACTGTTAGGTTTCACTATTAACAATGTCAAAATAACAACAGCAGCAGTCTTTTAAGAGTTCAAATTAGTGTAAGGATTATAAAACAATCTGATTTTTCAGTTGGTGATTAAAGTGCTCCTTTTCTTAAGTAAAAACAAAATTAATCATTAGTCACTGGCAACAATCATTATAAGAGGCTTTTCAGGGCAAAATTTAATAGTACGAAGAGGTTTACAAAAATAGATTGATGCTATTTTGGGAAATAATACTGTAAGTTTTTCTCAATTCAGTTTTGATAAATTGTACCTGATTATACAAAAGTTATTTCAAATTCAAACAACTATATAAAAAAAGGGAGAGATGAAATGAACTCAGCTAGATGACAGATCTGGCAAAATGTAAGAATGAAAAAAATTCTACCTAGGGCACTTATTTCACGTCCAGATGTGAACACCACTTTCAGCTGATAACTCATATTCCTCCCATCACAGGTTTGGAATCAGTCATGCAGTCCAAAGCCACATAGTCAAATCTTTGTTTTGATGCAACACAAGAAAGGTGTTTCTGTTTCCTTAAACTGCCAGCTGGCTGTCTATTTTTCTTTCTCCCATTTATGTGTATTCACAATTCACAAACAGCGGCAGTAATCACCGCAGGTGAGCNAAAGAAGACTCATAGAAGTTATCTGGTTTTTTGCTTCATGCTTTGATTTTTAAGCTGAACATCCAACTTTCAGTCCTGATGGAGAGCACCGCCTCTGGGGAGTGCACCAGCAGCGGCCTGAGGAGTCACTGATGTTAAGTCTGTAACAACACCGTTCAGTCTGGAGGCACAGTCTCCCCCTGAGCTACCCAACAGGAATGAGGTTCTGATCTGCTGGCCAGATGGGCACAGAAGTAGGAAGAAAACAGCAAAACTCAAAGTACAATCAACCTGACGGGAAGTGAAAGGAAAAGTCCAGGAAAGGGGACAGTACGTTCTACATCTACAGGATGTACCTGAAAGCAGAAGAAAGCCCTTTATTTTGGGAATTGATGCCTAGGAGGATAACCTCAAGTTCATTTAGTGCCAGTCACTGTAGTATTTTTTTTTTAATGTAACTTAAAAGATAACACCTTTTTATTGTGTATTGTTCTTATAAAACATGAACTAAAAGTTACTGGTAGTAAATGGTAAACAGCGACGGTTTTACTGTTAGGTTTCACTATTAACAATGTCAAAAAAACAACAGCAGCAGTCTTTTAAGAGTTCAAATTAGTGTAAGGATTATAAAACAATCTGATTTTTCAGTTGGTGATTAAAGTGCTCCTTTTCTTAAGTAAAAACAAAATTAATCATTAGTCACTGGCAACAATCATTATAAGAGGCTTTTCAGGGCAAAATTTAATAGTACGAAGAGGCTTACAAAAATAGATTGATGCTATTTTGGGAAATAATACTGTAAGTTTTTCTCAATTCAGTTTTGATAAATTGTACCTGATTATACAAAAGTTATTTCAAATTCAAACGACTATATAAAAAAAGGGAGAGATGAAATGAACTCAGCTAGATGACAGATCTGGCAAAATGTAAGAATGAAAAAAATTCTACCTAGGGCACTTATTTCACGTCCAGATGTGAACACCACTTTCAGCTGATAACTCATATTCCTCCCATCACAGGTTTGGAATCAGTCATGCAGTCCAAAGCCACATAGTCAAATCTTTGTTTTGATGCAACACAAGAAAGGTGTTTCTGTTTCCTTAAACTGCCAGCTGGCTGTCTATTTTTCTTTCTCCCATTTATGTGTATTCACAATTCACAAACAGCGGCAGTAATCACCGCAGGTGAGCAGGGTATTGCTGGGTGAGGCTCTATAAGGCGTCTTTACTGATCGAATCAGAAGGTTTATTGAGTTCAACCCTCACACCTTTTTCACCTGCAAAGTAAAAAAAAAAAAATTTCATTCATTCATTAAGTACCAGAGAGCTTCTGTTCCTGCATCCCACTGAGCTCCTAACAGTGTGCACAGCATTTCAACTTGCAAACACACATCATCTGAGTGATCACACTCAGATTCCCAGAAGTTACCCTCAGGGTTGATTACAGTGAATGCAGGGACTCTGGACTAGTAAACCTTCAAAGGGAAAAACCACTCTCTACACAGGGATAATGATTTTTGTCTTTTTAAAAAAATACTGAACTGCTTTAAAATATTAATAGCAGTGTGTTCAGCCTCACTGAAAGCACACTACTAGGGTTCTGTCACAAACAATGACTTTGAAAATAAACAGAAACTCATGAATATTCAATTTTTATAGTTTTATAGAAGGCTGATGTGGGGTTATCCATGGCTCGTGACAGTACAGGTAGTCAAATCAGAAATGTGAAATGGAGCAGATTTGTGAGATACAAAGTGGGGTTAAAGAAAAGACAGGTGCAGCAGTCCATCTTCTGGAAACCTCAGGCCCAAGTGCTCTAGGAGGGCATCCACAAGTGGGGGTGACTGGAGGCCACTTGCAGGTACGGACTCTGCGTGCCTGTCAAGATTTACTGATTTCAGCATCTCAGTTCATCTCCTTTGCGTTAATTTTCTTCATATCCACATTTAACACGGGAGACCTGGATTATTCTCCAGAGCTTGTACATCTAAAGAGGAAAGGATATTGCCTTTCTTCCATGGGGAGAATGAGACGAAGACAGCCTATGACTGAGAAGGATAATCACAGAAAACTCAGCTTGTTTGAACCATTTCCCCAGATTGCTTTGTCTCAAACTTGCCTCACCTTTGGGCAATTTTGATGGTTAAAGGTAACAATGAAGGTGACTTAAGAGCAGCCCTCTTCTAAATAGGGGAATTAAGAATCTGACAAAAACAAGGAGCAAGGCTGCTGGCTCACGGAAGGCACCGCCTGGCTATGGGGTCTCTTCCTTCTAGTGTACCCAGGCCCCAAATGTTTACCTGTTAGATATTTCACTTTAGCTCGCGCTCTCTCATCTGCATCAAAATACCAAACAGTTATTGCGTACCTAAAAGAAAATTTAGAACAGGATAAGAATGACCACACTGGGAGAAAAAAAGGGAATGCTGTTGCAAAGATCTAGTAAAACTCATCATGGCAAAATAACACCTAACTTGGAATGACATCAGGTGATACGTGGGCACAGTAACAACCTACTTACCCAAGAACCCCAACAGTCAAAAGCATAACACAGAGCCAGGAGTAGCTCAAATTAACACTGCAGAGTTTGTGACTTTTTACGATTTTCTTAGTACTTACTAAGAAATAACCTATTATCTGTTTTGCAAGCCTATAGCAGATTAGAAACAGACGCCAAGAAGGAAAGAGTGGCTGTTAGAGAAAAAGTACGTTATCAATAGCGTTCCAAAAGAAGAGAAGAGAAACAGGATGCCAGACCAGAGGCCTGCAGAGCAGGGGAGAGCGGGCACTCTCAGCCACATCTGAGGATGTCACTACACTCGTAACAACAAAGAATCATGACAGGCGTTTATAATTTTACAACCTGGAGTTATCAAGAAAGTTCGATCATGCGAAGAGTTTTTTAGGATTTTAATCAAAACAATTATACTATGTCTTGTTTCATTTTTCTGAAAATTTCAATCATTTGGAACACCACATTTCACAAATGAATGAGGACTCTCTTGTTTATTAGACCACGAAGCACTTAGTTACACCTTTTGGTACTAAAAAGGCAGAAGATTTGCAAACACCAGAGGGAGTGAAAGCATGTTAGAAAGGATCAGTTCCTTAGAAGAATGCAGCAATCAGTAAAATGTCCTGCAGATTCTGGCCTGTATTCACTGGGGAAAAGCAACACTGATCAAATGAACCAATGAACTGTCTGCCGTCAAGCGTTAAAAGGCAGAGCAGAGGCAGAGCCTGGGAGTCTGGACAGTCAGGGAGGCTGGAAAGGGACAGAGCCCAGGGCAAGGTGTGGCCTCCCGGCTCCAGAGCTCCAGCCCCTATCCTATCACACAGGTGGCCATGGCAGGGGGGGAAGTGCACAAATATTTTCCTCTGTCTTTTGCACCCGCCCCAAACTCTTAGTTCCTTAGTAACCGGAGTTCAGCCATCTGGATCAGGTCCCTGCACTGTCCAAGGCCTTTCCAGAAGACAGCTGTAAACCACCACACATCATCCTATTTCTTCTGCTTCATCCTCTATCTGTTTAGATCTCCTCCACATATCTGCATCTGCTCTGACTCCACACACTTGCTCTTTCCTCCCAGCCTTGCCAGTACTGTCAACTCCTTGCTTCGCCTCACTCCAGGCCCAGCGGCTAAACTAGACCAATCGACTCCAATGTAGGACTACTTTCTCCCTCCTCCAAACTCCTGGAGCAACCCATAACTGCATGGAATCTATTCATTACCTAAAATGTTCATTCTATCTCCACTGAAAGGATACACCACATCACATTCAAGACTCAATACAAACAAAGATCAATGAAGCAGTTTCAAGTTCAGAAACGATTTTTAAGAAGTAGTCGGGGCTGAGGTGGGCACTGGGGTGATGGGAGGAGAGACAGGATTCAGGACAGAGTCTGTGATGTGATGGGATCCCCAGGTTCTACCCAGGAGTTCTTTTGGCCTCAAGTCACACTGCTCAGCCTGCTACTCACTAAGATGCATAAGGGCTGAGGCAACACGGCTCAGAAAGAAGGAAGGAGGGACAGGTGACAAAACCTTCACAGTCTGAACCTCATGAAATGATACAACATCACTGTCAAGAGCCAGCTCTTCTTGTGTTTCTAAGGGATCTCACCAGATCTAAGCCACTGTGTGCCAGTAATTCACTATCATAATGTCCCAAATCCCTTCTATAATGAAAAACAGGTATTTAAGAAGTAGAGTTTTTTTTAAAAAACAAGTATTTATTTTGCTAACAATGTCTGTAACATCTTCCATTTTAATAGTCTACACATTTTAATTAGGTCATGGTAAATGGTAAAAAAAATAGGTTTAGAAAATGAAACCTTGTAGAAAAAAGAGTATAAAGCAGAAAATGTAAAAAACAGTATAAGCCTAACACACGCTGTCTATTGAAGCAGAAGGGTAATTTTTTAAACACACCTTTTCTCTACTTCTCTTTGCTCTATTCTTTTTTCTCTACACGTCTACTCTCTGATTATGTATTTTTCTACCTTGTATCATTTTTCCATACCATCCCTCTGCCCCCACTTCTGCTGGACCCCCTTTAACAAAGCTGCCCTTTCTCTTCTCTACTAGTCCTTATTCCCCACGTGAACACTCTCACCAGGTCTGAGAACAGATACTAGTTAAGAGATGCACAAACCGAGGAGATAGGCCTGGGAAGACAAGAACCCTGAGCCTCCCTGTCTCACCTGAGACAAGGAGGGGCTGCACAGAGACTCACAGACATTTGGGACTAACTGTGAACACCCTTATAAAATCATTCAGATTAAAATAGTCACGACTAAAGCCTTATGATAAAGGTAACTGAATGACAGGAAGATACTCATTAGAAAATGTTCACGTTTATGCCGTCGAGCCCCTCCTATCTTACTATGCTCTTTACCAATTTTTTTTTCTTTAAAGGAATACTACCTTGTAGCATATGCTGGTTGTACTTCATGAGGGTTGCGACGGTCAGACCAGAAAAACAGCAGTCTATCAAATTTGGGTTCAATGTCAGCAAACTGGGCTTTGCCTTCTGGAAAAATTCGAAGTATACCTCCACTTACCTAGGAAAGGAGCCAAATATGTAAATATGAGCAACCAAGAATGCGACAAAATTAAATTTAGGGGTAAAAGACCACTTCAGTAAATCAAGTCTTAACTGAATTGTTCACAAAACATCTCGATTAATAATGTCTGGAATTGAGATTTCAAGTACATGCAGAGATACAAGGAAAATTCATTCCTTGTTTTAGGGAATTCTGTAAATATTTGATGAAACAGATGAATATTCTCTGAACTCAAAAGTCTTAAAATGACACTTGAAAGTCTGAAAAACTAGTAAGCATTCCTTATTTATGTATGGTGATGACTTGCTTCACCTATTCTTAAAAATGTATCAATTTCAAATCATTCTGACAAAAATTACTACAAATGATTAACTGGGTCAAAGAAATAGTTCATCATATTTTTCAAATTCAACAGATAATATTAACAGAGCAGTCTTATTTAAGGAACTCAATCTATCAGGAGAAAGTGTCATTTATCATCAGCACTGGGCCTATATAACTGAACTTGTCCACAGACGGCCACTACCATTTACCCCAGTAGGTGTATGTCTCTACTGGAGACCAGAGGGACTCCCATGCATTCTGATACTGACTCTTGCAGGACCTGTTGTTGGCCCTGGTGCAGTTCAGTTCAGTTACTCAGTTGTGTCCGACTCTTTGCCACCCCGTGAATCGCAGCACACCAGGCCTCCCTGTCCATCACCAACTCCTGGAGTTCACCCAAACTCATGTCCATTGAGTGGGTGATGCCATCCAACCATCTCATCCTCTGTTGTCCCCTTCTCATGCCCCCAATCCCTCCCAGCATTAGGGTCTTCTCCAATGAGTCAACTCTTCGCATGAGGTAGCCAAAGGATTGGATTTTTAGCTTCAGCATCAGTCCTTCCAATGAACACCCAGGACTGATCTCCTTTAGGATGGACTGGTTGGATCTCCTTGCAGTCCAAGGGACTCTCAAGAGTCTTCTCCAACACCACAGTTCAAAAGCATCAATTTTTTGGCGCTCAGCTTTCTTCACAGTCCAATTCTCACATCCATATATGACCACTGGAAAAACCACAGCTTTGACTACAGACCTTTGTTGGCAAAGTAATGTCTCTGCTCTTTAATATGCTATCTAGGTTGGTCATAACTTTCTTCTCAAGGAGTAAGCGTTTTTTACTTTCATGGCTGCAATCACCATCTGCAGTGATTTTGGAGCCCCAAAAAATAAAGTCTGACACTGTTTCCACATCTGATTTCCCAAGTAGGGAACAATTCAGACAGATGTCATTGTGGTGATTATAATCTGGGCAGGAGTAAAGCAAGGTAACCCCCAACCAACTGAGTAACTTCTTTACCCTTGAAAAACTAAACTCCTAACAAGCAGACTCCTGAATTGAAAGGAATGTTGATACTTGATCAAGACACTGTGGAGGCTGAGCCTATTCCTCAGTTCCACAACAGTCAGAGAAGCTGATCACCAGGCTCATAGTCAAGTGAGTTAGATTCAAGCTACTTGGTGCCCTTCCCCACCTTCTGCAGGTTCAAGCGTTGCCCTGAGAGGCTCCCAGGGCACTTGTGGACATCTATAGGGGGTCTAGACTGTGACAGTCAGCGTACCTTCTTTTCTCTTCCCGCTTCTCTCTGTCCTTCCCCTGGAGTCAGTGGGAACAGAGATAGGTTTTAAAGCTTCCTCTCTTCCTCTGGGAAGCGTTCCCTGACCCCCGCATCAGGCAGCCTTCCCGTGTGTTCCCACAGCAACTTGTCCCGCACTTGGCGTAGCCAGTTGTACTCGTCAGTCCACTTGGTCTGCATCCTCCACTGGAGCCAAGCTCTGTGAGGGAGAGCTCCATTTCTGCTCGATTTCCAGTGCCCACAACACCCTCTGGTATGGTGTACTTATTCAGAGCAAAACATTGCAAGGAAAGTTTTCAGTTTTACATGTAAAAGCACTGAAGACTTTTTCCTGCTTATGTACTAATTTAAAAACTATATATTGATGACCTTAGATAGGTCATATAAAAATTAAAGAATCAGCCCAGAAAGAACCTAGACTCTAACAAAATGTGGAAGAGTTGATTGAACATATTTCTAATTTTCTAGAGATTCACAAAATGTGAGGAAAAAAAAAACGTTAAGTTTTAACTAAATTTACACCAGTTGTTTTGTGTGTTGAGCTCAAGGTGACTTAACAATTTCTTGATTTCAAACTTTGAAAGTTTTAACAAAAAAACCCTGTTTGTTGACATATTGCCTCAAAATATACTAGCAATAGCAATAAAACTTACCTCCATTTTGAACTTGGAGTAGGACAGAGGAAATTCTTTCTTTTCAAAAAACAACATTTATTTATGCTTAACTGCTTGCCACGCTTCTATAATAATATTCTTGCACTTGCTACTTGCTCTTTTATTCATTCATTTTATCTTTGGCTGTGCTGGGTCTTGGCTGCTGTGCACAGGCTTTCTCCAGCTGTGGAGAGTGAGGGCTACTCTCTAGTTGTGGAGTGTGGGCTTCTCATTACAGTGGCTTCTCTCGCAGAGTACAGGCTCTAAGGCCCATGAGCTCAGCAGCTGTGGCTCCCCAGCTCCAGGGGACAGGTTCAGTAGTCGGGAGACACGGGCTTAGTTGCTCCACGGCACGTGAGCACTTTCTAGACCAGGGATTGAATCTGTGTCTCCTGCACTGGCAGGCAGATTCATTACCACTGAGCCACCAGGAAAGCCTTGTTACTTGTTGTTTATTTATTCATTTTATTGAGGTATAGTTGATTGACAATATTGTGATAGTTTCAGAGGTACAGCAAAGTGATTTGGTTACACATATATATGTATTTTCCTATAGTCTTTTCTGAAAATTCTTTTCCACTATAGTTTATTATAAGATATTGGATACAGCTTCCTCTACTAATAGTAAATCCTTCTTTATCTTATATATGGTAGTGTATCCCTCTTAATCTCATCCTCCCAATTTATCCCTCCCCACCTTCCCCTTTGTTAACTACAAGTTTGTTTTCTAAGTCTGAATCTATTTCTAAATATTTTGTAAATAAGTTCATTTGTAGTATTTTTAGATTGTACACATAAGTCACACATAATAATATCTGTCATTCTCTACTGACTTACTCTGCTCAGCATGATAGCCTGCCTCTAGGGCCATCCACGCTGCTGCAGATGGAGTCTCATTCTCATGGCTGAACAGCACTCCCTTCAAGGACTTCTCTGCCCATTCATCTGCTGGTAGATGCTTAGGCTGCTGCCATGTCCTAGCTACTGCAAACAGTGTTGCTAGGAATACTGGGGGTGCATGCATCTTTTTGAATTAGAGCTTTCATCTTTTTTGAACATATGCCCAGCAGTGGGATTGCTGGATCATATGGTAACTCTTTTAGTTTTTTAAGGATCCTCCATATTATTTTCCAGAGTGGCTCTACCAATTTACATTCCCACCAACAGTGTAGGAGCGTTCCCTTTTCTCCACACCCTCCCCAGCATTTATTTGTAGACTTTTTGATGAGGGCCATTCTGACCATTTTGTGAAGTGTTACCTCGTTGTACTTTTTATTTGCATTTCTCTAATAACTACTAGTGTTGAGCACTTTTTCACTTGTCTATTGGCCATCTGAATGTCTTCTTTGGAGAAATGCCTATTTAGGTTTTCTGCCATTTTCTGACTGGGTTTTTGTTTGTTATTGAATTGTATGAGCTGTTTGTGTATCTGGAAATTAAGCCTTTGTTGGTTACTGTTTACAAATATTTTCTCCCAGTCCATAGGTTGTATTTTTGTTTTGTTTAAGTTTGATTAGGTCGTATTTATTTTTGCTTTTGTTTCTATCGCTTTGGGAGACTGACCTAAGAAAACACTGGTACAATTTATGTCAGAGTATATCCTGCCTATGTTCTCTTCTAAAAGTTTTATGGTGTCATGTTTTATATTTAAGTCTTTAAGCCATTTTGAGTTTATTTTTGTGTATGGTGTGAAGGAGTGTTCTATTATGTGTATGTGTATATGTATATTAAAAATATAACAACTTCACTGATTTACATGCATCTGTCCAGCTTTCTTAATACCATCTGCTGAAGAGACTGTTTTTTCTCCATTGCAAATTCTTGCCTCCTTTGTCAAAGATTAATTGACTGTGGAAGTGTGGATTTATTTCTGAGCTCTCTATTCTATTCCATGGATCCACATGTCTGTGCTAATACCATGCTGCTTTGACTACTATAGATTTATAGCACTGTCTGAAGTCTGGAAGGGCTATGCCTCCAACTTTGTTCTTTTTCCTCTAGATTGCTTTGGCAATTCTATATAAATTTTAGGATTACATGTTCTAGTTCTGTGAAAAATGTCATGGGTAATTTGACAGGGATTGCATTAAATCTGTAGATTGCTTTATGTAGTATGGCCATTTTAACTATATTAATTCTTCCAATCCAAGAGCATGGGATATCTTCCCTTTTCTTTGCATCATCACTAATTTGCTTTATAAGAGTTTTATAAGCCTCAGCATATAGGTTAGGTATATTTCTAGATACATATTTTTTGACGTGATCTTCAACAGGATTTTTTCTACCTTCTCTTTTCACTGTTGGCGTAAAGAAATGCAACAGACTTCTATTTATCAATATTGTACCCTGCTACCTTGCTGAATTCATTTATCAGTTCTAATAGTTCTTGTGTGGAGTTTTTAAGGTTTTCTACAAGAACATCGACAGAGGGTATTCTTTAAATCAGTATGGTACATAAAGATTACTGGATCACTAAGTTTTAGGATATGCTCTTAGAATAGGACTAAGTTTTTGCACATTTAGGACCTGGTGATTTTCATTTGTGTGTATGTGTGTGTGGCAAAGCAAGGCTTTAAAGGTTATCTGATTTTTAAAAACTACCATGGCTACACAAGTGTGTTCACTCTGTGAAGATCCACTGGGCTATATATTTATTATGTTCACTTTTCTATTTTGCTTCAATATATGTAAATAAAAAAGATTTTAAAGAAATCAACCAAAATTAGTTTATACAATCTCCAATGCAATCATATATGACACATTTCTAAAGTTTAAATCTTTTAAACTTAAGTGAAACTAAGGCTGATATTCAGGGAATATATTTTTGAAACAACAGAGTATTGTACATTCTGACTGTACCACAGAATCTGTCAGTATTGATAAACTTCATAATCAGAGAAAGATGTCCTGCCTCCAACAGTCCAACAACTCAATGCCAAATAACATCTCTGCAACAATGCAAAAAATAAGATGTAGGAGTTAAATAGCAAATAATAATAATCATTTATACATAATCTCCCTCAAAAGTCGTGATAGAGCAAAAAATTCTCCTAAGTGTTTTGGGTATTATTTTAATAAAAGATACTTTTGTAAAAGTTAAATTTTGGATGAATGCTTCAATATCCAAAATAAGGGAATCTACTTTCTGAGCTATATTAGTATCTGTTTCATTTTAATAAGGATCTACCCCTAATACCTTAGAGTAAAGCATATCTAAGGAGAAATGTTTAACTGTTTCACATTTTAAAGTCAGTCTTACCTATGAAGGGTATTTGTGAGAAAAAAAAACACCTGTAAGATAAAAAATAAATGCTCAGTTAGGTGGCATACCTTGGCATCCCAGTCTTTATTAAGATAATATATACATGTCACACATCTTCCATCTCCATTTGGATTATCGACATGACGTACGTAACCTGTTCCATTGCCAGGATAACAAGCAACCATGGCCTGTAACAATAATAATAATAAATTTAATAGTCCAACTATGAATAAAAAGGTAAAACAGCTTATAACAAAGATCTCTGATTTTTGGCTATTCTGACTTACATTTAAATTCTTTCTCTAGTAAAAAATCATGTTTGTAGATAAGAAGAAGTAAAGACCTTCTACAGTGATGTGTATAAAAAGCACAGGGTAGGCTGGTGAACAATGCAAGGTCTGGAGAACTCTGTCTCACAGTGATGGGAAGAGCTGACACAGAAGGATCAGAGAGACTGCAGAAAGGCCTCTCTTTTGTGACCTTTATTCATGCTGATTATCAAGATCAAGTGGGCTTTGTCCTGCTCCATGGAAGCTGGCCATTCTCCCTGAGCTCACCACAGAACACCTGTGTTACCATTCCACAGTCACAAACCGCCCCCAACACTGTCTCTGAGTGGAACCAATTTGGAAAGGCACAGTTTAGAAGATCAACGCTGAACATTACCTCATTTAATATCAATGAGACTAAATGACAAATTATCATGTAACAAGCCTCTCTGTTAAGGAAACTGAGGCCCAGGAAGGTTAATGTTCTTAATGACACATGACAGGAGATCAAGTGTGAATGTGGGCAATCTGGCTTCAGAACCCAAGTCACTGACACTATCCTATATTATCCATGTAACACACCGCTATACTCGTGTGTGTCTTGGGGGTCAGGGGGTGGACAGTGAAAAAAGAAGACTGCTAGCTGGCTATTGCAGTTTGTTTCCAGGAGAAAAACAAAAATCAGGTTGACTAAGGTGGCAAGGTAGGATGTATTCTGAAGGTAGAAAACCAACAAGGATTGCTCATGGACTGGAAGTGGAGAAAAAGAGTGAAGGCTGATTCTGCTGTTTCCAGCCTATGTAACTGAATGAACGGAGTATTTACCACACACACACACACAAAAAAAACAGAAATACTAGGTGAAAGAGTTAACACCACACCCAGGGTAATAAAGGAGCTTCCCAGCAGTGGTCCTCATAAGCCAGATATTCCAGGGTAGAACAAAACTGAAGACACTATGATTATGCTTCAGAATGAAAAGTTTGCCTTATCACTAATACACTGTTCTCCTTTAGGGTTCCATGGCGGTGCCTAGGGGTGACTGATAGGCAGTCCAGAGAAATGTTGTCGTTCAGTCGCTAAGTCATGTCTGACTCTTTGCAACCCCACAGACCCATAAAATGACAAGAGGCCAAACAAACAGGTCTTGCCACAACCTTCAACTGGGGTACCATTTATCTGTTTCCACTGAATTCCAAGTGAGACTTTTGGAAAAAATAAAAGATGTAATGAAAGTTTAAAACAACTGTATTAATTAAATTTTATAATTCCTGAAGTAACTCAAGTTACCTCCACCTAAATGTATTACCTGAGGGGCCATTATCACCAGAGCCTTGTCTGGTGTTCCCTAGAGCCCTTTAGCTCTGCTCTGGTGACAGGGACACCAAGGAGTGAGGAGAAAAGAAGGAAGGGGAAGGGAGTCGTGCTACACAGGGCCTGACTGTTTCTGCTGACGCAGCCTGTCTATAGCAGCCGCAGCAAAGGCAGCAGGACATTATTACAGCTACAAAAAGGAGAAGGTGAGAAGGCCCACCACAGCCCAGTAAACTGGAAGGCCTGCTGATGATCAGCGCTGAATGCAGGTGGCTACAAAATGAGTACTGCATAGAAGAGAAAGAAGCAAGAGGATCCTACTCCCAGAAGACAGACAACCCCTTCTGGGCCTACAACTAGAGACTCTAAGAGGAGAAGGGAAAACCAAGGACAGCCAGAAAAAGCAGATCACCTTGGAAAACCTGAGACCTGAAGGAGTCAAACTCCTAGAGGTTCCGGGGAAGGATAAATATTGCAGGAAACATGCAAAGATTTGGGAGGGTCATAAATTCATTCAAATATCTGCATAGCCTAAACACGACACAGTGAAGGTGCACTGAGCAAGGCATGCATGTCCTGAAACTCCTCCCCACTTGGATTCTAAAAAACATAAAAAGATGTTTCTATAAAATCTCATGAAATCTAGAAGCTGTTATGTTTAAAATAAGTATTCACATTTAAACAAAGTTATCCTGAGCTACAATTTGAGCTATCAAAATTTAAAGTTCCTTAAATGTTACACAGTGCTTACAGGTTTTAAATAACACTTANAGATGAATGCTTCAATATCCAAAATAAGGGAATCTACTTTCTGAGCTATATTAGTATCTGTTTCATTTTAATAAGGATCTACCCCTAATACCTTAGAGTAAAGCATATCTAAGGAGAAATGTTTAACTGTTTCACATTTTAAAGTCAGTCTTACCTATGAAGGGTATTTGTGAGAAAAAAAAACACCTGTAAGATAAAAAATAAATGCTCAGTTAGGTGGCATACCTTGGCATCCCAGTCTTTATTAAGATAATATATACATGTCACACATCTTCCATCTCCATTTGGATTATCGACATGACGTACGTAACCTGTTCCATTGCCAGGATAACAAGCAACCATGGCCTGTAACAATAATAATAATAAATTTAATAGTCCAACTATGAATAAAAAGGTAAAACAGCTTATAACAAAGATCTCTGATTTTTGGCTATTCTGACTTACATTTAAATTCTTTCTCTAGTAAAAAATCATGTTTGTAGATAAGAAGAAGTAAAGACCTTCTACAGTGATGTGTATAAAAAGCACAGGGTAGGCTGGTGAACAATGCAAGGTCTGGAGAACTCTGTCTCACAGTGATGGGAAGAGCTGACACAGAAGGATCAGAGAGACTGCAGAAAGGCCTCTCTTTTGTGACCTTTATTCATGCTGATTATCAAGATCAAGTGGGCTTTGTCCTGCTCCATGGAAGCTGGCCATTCTCCCTGAGCTCACCACAGAACACCTGTGTTACCATTCCACAGTCACAAACCGCCCCCAACACTGTCTCTGAGTGGAACCAATTTGGAAAGGCACAGTTTAGAAGATCAACGCTGAACATTACCTCATTTAATATCAATGAGACTAAATGACAAATTATCATGTAACAAGCCTCTCTGTTAAGGAAACTGAGGCCCAGGAAGGTTAATGTTCTTAATGACACATGACAGGAGATCAAGTGTGAATGTGGGCAATCTGGCTTCAGAACCCAAGTCACTGACACTATCCTATATTATCCATGTAACACACCGCTATACTCGTGTGTGTCTTGGGGGTCAGGGGGTGGACAGTGAAAAAAGAAGACTGCTAGCTGGCTATTGCAGTTTGTTTCCAGGAGAAAAACAAAAATCAGGTTGACTAAGGTGGCAAGGTAGGATGTATTCTGAAGGTAGAAAACCAACAAGGATTGCTCATGGACTGGAAGTGGAGAAAAAGAGTGAAGGCTGATTCTGCTGTTTCCAGCCTATGTAACTGAATGAACGGAGTATTTACCACACACACACACAAAAAAAAAACAGAAATACTAGGTGAAAGAGTTAACACCACACCCAGGGTAATAAAGGAGCTTCCCAGCAGTGGTCCTCATAAGCCAGATATTCCAGGGTAGAACAAAACTGAAGACACTATGATTATGCTTCAGAATGAAAAGTTTGCCTTATCACTAATACACTGTTCTCCTTTAGGGTTCCATGGCGGTGCCTAGGGGTGACTGATAGGCAGTCCAGAGAAATGTTGTCGTTCAGTCGCTAAGTCATGTCTGACTCTTTGCAACCCCACAGACCCATAAAATGACAAGAGGCCAAACAAACAGGTCTTGCCACAACCTTCAACTGGGGTACCATTTATCTGTTTCCACTGAATTCCAAGTGAGACTTTTGGAAAAAATAAAAGATGTAATGAAAGTTTAAAACAACTGTATTAATTAAATTTTATAATTCCTGAAGTAACTCAAGTTACCTCCACCTAAATGTATTACCTGAGGGGCCATTATCACCAGAGCCTTGTCTGGTGTTCCCTAGAGCCCTTTAGCTCTGCTCTGGTGACAGGGACACCAAGGAGTGAGGAGAAAAGAAGGAAGGGGAAGGGAGTCGTGCTACACAGGGCCTGACTGTTTCTGCTGACGCAGCCTGTCTATAGCAGCCGCAGCAAAGGCAGCAGGACATTATTACAGCTACAAAAAGGAGAAGGTGAGAAGGCCCACCACAGCCCAGTAAACTGGAAGGCCTGCTGATGATCAGCGCTGAATGCAGGTGGCTACAAAATGAGTACTGCATAGAAGAGAAAGAAGCAAGAGGATCCTACTCCCAGAAGACAGACAACCCCTTCTGGGCCTACAACTAGAGACTCTAAGAGGAGAAGGGAAAACCAAGGACAGCCAGAAAAAGCAGATCACCTTGGAAAACCTGAGACCTGAAGGAGTCAAACTCCTAGAGGTTCCGGGGAAGGATAAATATTGCAGGAAACATGCAAAGATTTGGGAGGGTCATAAATTCATTCAAATATCTGCATAGCCTAAACACGACACAGTGAAGGTGCACTGAGCAAGGCATGCATGTCCTGAAACTCCTCCCCACTTGGATTCTAAAAAACATAAAAAGATGTTTCTATAAAATCTCATGAAATCTAGAAGCTGTTATGTTTAAAATAAGTATTCACATTTAAACAAAGTTATCCTGAGCTACAATTTGAGCTATCAAAATTTAAAGTTCCTTAAATGTTACACAGTGCTTACAGGTTTTAAATAACACTTATGCTTTATGTCTTAATTAGTAATTTTGTTTTATAGGTATATTATATATATATTTGTATAAAAAAGACTTGCTATTCTTGATTTTTTTAAATATACAGGTTCTTGTTCACAATACTTTTAATAAACTCTATTTATTTTCTCTTAATCTCTTGGTAAAACAATAACAACTCAACAATAATAACCTGATTTTACCTGCTTGAGACCATTATTAGTCTAGAACTCATTAGCAGTATTAAAAAGTATTATGAAATACCTACAATATCCCACTACAAAAAGGGTCAGTATGATATGTCTGAAAGGGCTTAGCTGAAAAGAAAGAAAACACCAGGCACTTGCAAATCAACTGATAAACTGAGTAGTGCAGATAATAAACAGAAAAGGAGTTAGGAAGAAATAAATTATTCATGCGGGATAAAATAAAAGGACAAGGCTCTGAACTACACATGACCTTGGCTCACCTTTAAAGGACAGGTGTGATTTGGAAAGGTAAAGGGATGAAAAAATAAACAGTATGGGCCTGGCAAACAGGAAACAAGTGAGTGACAGTGGGGTACTTTTATAATGGTCTGCTTTGTCACTTAATAACTAATTAAGCGGGTAAAGTTAATTTGGCAGAAATAAGATGAAATCTTGAAAATTCAGCAGAGGAAGAAGGACATGAAAGGTAAGCAACAGTGAGCCACTGTGGTCCTGGGTAGGGATGGCTACAATGAAAGCTTTGAAGAAGGCAGCTTCCTTATTCTAGGATTTATATGAAAGATTATGTAAGATAAAGGACATTGCTATGATCTGAATGTTTCCATGCCTGCATAGATTCATATGCTGAAACGCTTAAGTCCCAAAGATTTAAGAGGTAGAACGTTCACAAGCAGGGAGCCCTCATGAATGGATAAGTGCTCTTACAAAAGGGGCTCTGAGGGTAATCCTGACCCTTCCTCCTTGCGAGGACACAGCCAGAAGTGGCTATGAACCAGGAAAGGGGCTTCACCAGACAGTGGCGAGCATGGTCCCCTTGATCTTGAGCCTGCCAGCCTCTAGAACTGTAAGCAATACATTTCCATGTTTGTAAGCTACTCAGTCTGCGGTATTTTGCTATAGTAGCCCAAATGGATTAAGACCTATAAAGACCTATAAAGACAGCAGAAAATTCAGCAGGGGAAGAAAGTATACCTATAAAGGATAAAATTGTTTCAAGAGATTTACACTGTATATAGTGGTCCTGAGGATAAGCAAAGTCACTGAAATCTTTGTAAACTGACTACGTCAGAGATTCAAGTAAAACTGAACTACGTCTAGAGATTTGATGAGGACTGGAGTGATACACCCTGGGTATTCTATCTTTTCTGAGGAGTAGCAGACACAACCTCACACTCCTGTGAGGGATGAGCTGGAAGACAGTGGAAAAGACTCGACATTTGCCTGAAAAAGAAACAATGCGATTGCCTGCACTACCATTCTGAGGTACATTCCTAACCCGACATGTCTTTGAGACACCAATTTTAAACATTTCAGTTTCTCGTTGGGAAAAGCCTATTTAAACATAAGCAAAACAATTAAATGCTATTTTTTCCCTTTTTGACTTGAAAATGTCAAAATGAAGATGTTCTTAGGATAAGAAAAAACATATATTTGTTTTTTACTCTTAAGAATAAAAGGAAGGAAGAGGTTTGTGGTACCTCTCTGGAATCTGAAGACATTTATTTCTGGCATTGGAATCCTTGTATTCAATATGAAGTTGAACCAGGAAACTTACTTTTTTTCCTTCTTGAACTGAATTATTTTAAAACACTGATTCAAAGCTAAGAAAAGTCAAATTTTATGGCTAACAAAGTACTATTTTTTTAACCTGGAATGGGGGGAAAAGCTTTACTATTTGAAAATTTATTCTATTAAAATATATTGTCCCAGGTCTATAGCCCTCTGCAGACACAGACAGTTAACATTTAGCAAGCACTCACCATAAGCCAGGCAAGGATCATCTCATTCACTCCTCACAACAAACTTATGAGGTAGGTCCAATTAATCTCTTCATTTTGGAGATTAGAAAACAGAGCTATAATGAGAATGAAAAACTTGCCAAACGTCACAGAGACACTAAGGAGTCTGGAGGAGAAAACTACCTCCTTTACATCCTCCTCAGTTCCTGCTTCCAGTAAGGCTGTGTTCAGTCTGACTTAAGAGTTCAGGTGAACCAGTAGCTGGCTCCTGAGGGACTCCCCACCTGCCACGACAACAGACAGACAGACATACACACGCACGTGCGAGAGAGGTGCAGTTCTCCCATGTGCTTTAGAAGGTCTCCTCCAGCTCTGCACTGCTGCTCTGAGGTCTCTCCCTCCTCCATTCCCATGGCACAGGTGCCCACCACAAGCACTATCATTCAGGTTTACACAACTCTAGCTCATATATATGGGGGGACACATATCATCAAAAGAACCAGACTGAAAACAAGTTGGTATCTACTATAATCTTATTCCTTAAACTGCAGATTTCAATTATATTTGTTTAGGTAATCTCATTTCCTAAAAGATATAACTAAAAACTTTATAAATTATGAATTTTGTTCACTGTATTAATTGGCCTGTTAAACAGGAGTGATGAGGAAGGACAATCCATAGGCATTTAAAAATTTAAATCTCTTGACTTATTTGCTAAACTTTAATGTTATAAATAACATACAGTGTTAGTTGCTCAGTTGTGTCCAACTCTTTGCAACTCTATGGACTGTAGCTGGCCAGGCTCCTCTATCCATGGAGTTTTCCAGGCAAGAATACTGCAGTGGGTTGCCATTTCCTTCTCCAGGGGATCTTCCCCACCCAGGGATTGAACCTAGGTCTCCTGTATTACAGGCAGATTCTCAAATTCTTCACCATCTGAGCCACCAGGGATCCCAATTTATGAGATTTTTCATATTTTTACTTGCTGTTTAATTCTTTTGTCAACTGCTTACTCACATCCTTTATTCACTTTCCTAATGAGTTATTCATCACTTCTCTCTTGATTTTTGAGAGATCTTTAACTATAAATCTTCCATCATGATAAAACAACAATTTCAACATTTTTATTATGTTCCTATAGAATATTTTAATATTAGCTAGTTATAATTTGTATACAAAGGCAGAGTATAATCATATTAATTATAAATTAAAGTTTTTAAAAGTCCAAGAGACTCTTCTGACCATNAGAGCTATAATGAGAATGAAAAACTTGCCAAACGTCACAGAGACACTAAGGAGTCTGGAGGAGAAAACTACCTCCTTTACATCCTCCTCAGTTCCTGCTTCCAGTAAGGCTGTGTTCAGTCTGACTTAAGAGTTCAGGTGAACCAGTAGCTGGCTCCTGAGGGACTCCCCACCTGCCACGACAACAGACAGACAGACATACACACGCACGTGCGAGAGAGGTGCAGTTCTCCCATGTGCTTTGGAAGGTCTCCTCCAGCTCTGCACTGCTGCTCTGAGGTCTCTCCCTCCTCCATTCCCATGGCACAGGTGCCCACCACAAGCACTATCATTCAGGTTTACACAACTCTAGCTCATATATATGGGGGGACACATATCATCAAAAGAACCAGACTGAAAACAAGTTGGTATCTACTATAATCTTATTCCTTAAACTGCAGATTTCAATTATATTTGTTTAGGTAATCTCATTTCCTAAAAGATATAACTAAAAACTTTATAAATTATGAATTTTGTTCACTGTATTAATTGGCCTGTTAAACAGGAGTGATGAGGAAGGACAATCCATAGGCATTTAAAAATTTAAATCTCTTGACTTATTTGCTAAACTTTAATGTTATAAATAACATACAGTGTTAGTTGCTCAGTTGTGTCCAACTCTTTGCAACTCTATGGACTGTAGCTGGCCAGGCTCCTCTATCCATGGAGTTTTCCAGGCAAGAATACTGCAGTGGGTTGCCATTTCCTTCTCCAGGGGATCTTCCCCACCCAGGGATTGAACCTAGGTCTCCTGTATTACAGGCAGATTCTCAAATTCTTCACCATCTGAGCCACCAGGGATCCCAATTTATGAGATTTTTCATATTTTTACTTGCTGTTTAATTCTTTTGTCAACTGCTTACTCACATCCTTTATTCACTTTCCTAATGAGTTATTCATCACTTCTCTCTTGATTTTTGAGAGATCTTTAACTATAAATCTTCCATCATGATAAAACAACAATTTCAACATTTTTATTATGTTCCTATAGAATATTTTAATATTAGCTAGTTATAATTTGTATACAAAGGCAGAGTATAATCATATTAATTATAAATTAAAGTTTTTAAAAGTCCAAGAGACTCTTCTGACCATACTCATAGGAATGAAATGCAAGGGAAAAAAGGAAAGATAATAGTATTGCTACAAATTACTCCTTAAATAGCCCAAGAATTTAAGGACACCAACACACTATTTTCCTTCTTGGAAACCCTAATTCTTGCCTGAGAGAAAACAACTCCAGTATACATTTAAAAATCAACTTGCTTAAGAGCAATGTTTCAACAGGCAGTGTATTTATATTTAATGATGCCTTACTGCACTCTTTTCCCTTTTAGCAAGGAATTGATAAAATTCTACTTTACATGTCAGGAACCGGTCTGTGGAGCAGTTTATATTTGGGCTGCGGGGCTCTGCTGTCAGAGGAAAGCTGTGATTTGTTAGCCTCGGCTGCAAGCTCACCAGCTCTGGACAGCCCTTTCTCAGGTTCCCAGGCCAGGCGCTGCGTTTATGCCAGTGAGGAGGAGGAGAGAGCAACATCTCCCCACACGGAGGCAGGGGTCCAGGCAGGCCTCAGCTTGATCTCCAGGAGACACTACCGCATTCCAGCCCCTGCAGGGAGGTGTACTGCTAAGACACGCTCTCTGACAGCTATGGCAAACTTTTTTTAATAAAATAATTCTCGGCAAGCTTGCAGTTTAGCCTTCAAACAAAGAAAACAAACAAAACCCCCAGCTGCTAAACATTACCAACAATAATTTCAGCAGCTCTCAAGGCCCCGAGAGCAAGCAGTACACTAAGCCTGGGGATAGAGATGAAAGTCCAGCACCTGCTTCCTGAAATTCCAGGGTCTGGAAGAGAGGTGAGATTTATAAGTTATTTCAGCATAGAGTGCTGACTTGCTCTGATGGACTGAAGGACTTGAATTAGAAGGTCCTATTATTCATCACTGGTTAATGATGAAAGCTTCTAATCAAAAACCTCAGGTAAGCCCTCGATCCTTATCTCTTTTCAAATCTACAGATGTTGGTAATTAGTATAACAGGTATTAGAAATGACGACAGTATAGAAGAGCAGTGAGTAAGCTATATGGTTTGGTTAGATATCACACAGGGACCACTGCTCTTACATAAGCACATACGTAGGAGTCTAATGAACCCAGGAGCCTATTCTCTTTGGGATGGTTCCCTAGGGCTTAAGAGTCCTACAGGTTCTGTGTTAAATCCACTACAAGGGAATTCTGTTGTCTGATCCTACCTATGTTAAAGTGAATACTAAAATTGGATTAGCACTTCTGCCTAGAATAAACCTTTCATAAAAGAGTTTCTAAAATGGAGAGTAGAGATTTCATCCAATTTAGAAAGGAGTCTCTAAGACTACTTTTGTGGGTGTGGCAGAGCTCTGAATTTTGTTTTCATAGTAACATGCCATCTAGAAGCTCAGTTTGGGGGGCTAGGTCAGCACTGCTCATTTATCTGAAGCTGCAAACTTGAGCAGAATCTCTCAAAGAGAACCTAACACCTAAACAACTGAACTGGCTCAGGTAGGCCATAACAGGGAGACAGTCATACAAAGGAATCTAGGACAGGGTAGTAGACAAAGCAGGGTCTTACACAAGGCACCCAGACAGCAAGGATGATTGATGCTTTAATGGGAATGGGGCATCAGAAAACATTTTACAGAGAAAGTGAAAATGAGCAGAATTTTGAAGGATAATAATACAACTTTTTCAGAGTAGAGGGAGTTTCCAAGTAAAGGCAACAATATTTTCAAAAACCATGAACCAATATGGCAACCAGGTAAGCACCACTGGAAGATGAAGTCCCCATCAGGGCTGTGGGAGATAGGGAAGGACAGATGGGCAGGGGCCCACAGAAATGCTCTCGCCAGATGCTCACAAGTTGTTTTTTTTTTACAAGTCAGTGAAGTCAAATGAATCACTTGGTCTTCTTAAACTATGATTCCAAACCCCATACTTGAAATCCTGATTTAGTAACTATGGGATGAGGCCTGCGATCTCAGAATTTTATACAAGCACTCCACAGGATTCTGATTAACAAAGGCCCAAATTTCCACTCAATCCTAAAGGAAATTGACCCTCCATATTCATTGGAAGGACTGGTGCTGAATGAAGCTCCAATACTTTGGATACTTGATGCAAAGAAATGACTCATTGGAAAAGATCCTGATGCTGGGAAAGACGGAGGGCAAAGAGAAGGGGGTGAGAGAAAATCAGATGGTTGGATGGCATCACCAACTCAATGGACATGAGTTTGAGCAAACTCAGGGAGATAGTGAAGAACAGGGAAGCCTGGTGCGCTGCAATCCATGGGGTCACCTAGAGTTGGACACGACTGAGTGACAGAACAACAATAACAAATTTCAAATAACAGTAGCAAAATAGTATTCAACTCTCCAAACATCACTTAGGCTACTCCTAGGGGATGGAGTAGATGACCTGGAATTAGAGGTTACTGACACACGGACAAGAGATGCTAGCCTGGATGAGGGGCGCAGGACTGAAGGACAGGGGATTAAGGCAAAATGAAGAATGGGAAACAGTCAGGATTTGGTAGCAGTGACAGAGAAGGAAGAGTGCATTAAAAAACAACAGCCTCAAAAATATCCACTATTTGTTCATTCATTCAACAAATCTTTTCTGAGCACTGACTGTATGTCAGATACTGTTCTAGATCTTAGGGGTACAATAATGAAGAGAGAAAAAAGTGACTGCTTTCAGGGAACATATCCTGGTAGGAGGAGAAAGGACAAACAAAATAACTAAGCAACACAGAGCATAATAAATAGTATGTGAGAAGATTAGTATTTTGAAAACACAAGGCAGGAATGGGGAACAAAAGGCTGGGGTGTTAATGGGGTGGGTCCAGCAGACCCATCTGAGCAGATCTGAAGGAGATGAGGAGTGAATGTTCCGGGCAGTGGGCCTGGCCTATGAGGAAAAGGAGGGTCAGTGTCCCTGGAGATGAGAGAGCAAAGCTGTGGACAGTGCAAGATCAGGTCGCAGAGGGGAAGAGCTGGGCTTTTGACACCACGGAAAGGACCGAGAGAGGTCGCAGGAGGGCTCCGAGCGGTCTGGCTGCCATGTAGAGAGTGGTTGGGAAACTGCCACCCTCCGCCTGGTTTCCCAAGTCAGGATTCATTGGAACACTCATTTGTTTGTGTATTATCTATGGCTGTTTTCAGGCCATAAAAGAACTAAGTAGCTGTGATAGAGGGTTTGGTTCACAAAGCCTCAAATTTTTTACCACCTGGCCTTTCGCAGAAAGTCAGCAACTCCTGATGTGGAAAACAGACCAAGGCTGGCACCAAGGCTGCCTTCTGGAAGGCAGAAGATGAGTGAGAAAGCTTTCCCTGCAATAAATCAGATGAAGTATGCTGACTGCTTGGATCACAGTCTTAAGAAGTCATTGGATCCTCAATCTGTTCTGAAGGAGTCATAAGCAGGATTTCCAGAAGGACTGGTACAGAGTAAAAGAGAAAGTATGACTCTAAGGGTTTTGGCTTGAGAAGCTGGAAAACTGAAATTACCCTAAATGGACAAAGACAACAGGTGGCACAGCCTCAGTGCAGGGGCCTTGTGAGGAGTCCAGTTTTGAACATGTTGAGATTTAAAGAGTTCACTTGCTCAGAGGCAGGAAGACAGTCTGTGAAGAACATATAGTCCAGTGGAACAGAAAAGAAAACTAATCATTTCAATCAACCAACCATTAGGGGAAGCTGGGATCAAGGAAAGCTTCTTGATAAGTGGTCTTGAAAGAAGAATACGATTGACCAGGAAGAGAGGAGAGTGAGAATATTCCAAGAAAAGAAAAAGTCACAAATGAAGACAAGGAAGGGCACGGTGAATGTGCTCAGCTGTGTGCTTTGTATAAATTGCAATTGGGGGGAGGGGAGCCCAAAGTGTGAGCAAGGGGTGTGACAGACAAGGCTGGACACATCCGAAGCTGCTTCCTGGAAGGTCAGCATTCCTTAAATTAACTCGGTTCTATCTCATGGCTAACAGAGCCACTGAGGAGTTCTGAGTGACCGAGTGGCACGATCAGCTCAGCGGGTCCTCAGTCACGAGAGAGGCTGATGGAGCAGCACCGCAGCGCAGCTGCCCCGCGGGAGCCTGCCTCTCGCCAGCGCTGGAACGGCTGCCCGCGTCCTCTTCGCGGTTAGTCAATAAAGAGAAAAAACTGTTTTCATTTTTGTAATTACAAATCCTGTAGTTTTTTTTTAAAGTATAGTTAATTACCATGTTGTACCAATCTCTGCTGTATAGCAAAGTGACTCAGTTACATACATGCATACATTCTTTTTTCATATTCTTTTTAATATGGTTTATCAAAATGTTAGGTTTTTATATTTAATTTTCTTGATGTAGAATCAATGCAACAGTAACAACAAAAATCTGATTTTTTAAAGAAAATTCCCAAAATGAATGAGCTCAAATGCAGACTTAAACATTTAAACTTAGCCTGAGCCTTAATGCTTAGAGAGATATTTAGTAGTCACTAAATGCTTTTTTCATTTTAAAACTTAATAGAGTTGGCAAGACTTAAGAGATAACTCCAATAACGAGCTGATTTTTTCAATAACAGCACAACTCTCTTTGTAGGCAGACAATCAAGCACTTCTGAAACGCTTTTGTTGTGTGACTGACAGAGACTCAGGCCTCAGCCTTTGTGAGAGGACAAGTGTTCCCGGGAGAGAACCCCCGTCCACAGGCCCTGCATACAGTACATCTCCTGTCAGTCCTGCCACAGCTCCGTGCGCCATCCAAACCATTGCACAAGTGTGTAACCAATGTCAGAGCCAGGTCTGGTCTTAGAAAATAATCATGGCCCAATTCAAATAATCTTAATCTCTATTCTACTTTCATCACCTTGAGTGAGTTACGTTCTTCACTTTTCACATCATTCTAAAGATAGCTGGTTAATTGTTTATGAACTACCATATCTAGACACCATTATAATACTTACTTTCTGGATTTTCCCAATCAGATTCTGGATTCCTACAGGGTATAAATCAGGCTTTATTAATCTGTGCCAAATACAAGTGTTCAACTATCTGTTGAATAAATTAGTTAATGACTAAGGGGGCAGTGGGATTAATGTAAATAAATATATTTAAAATAGAAGTTGAGTTTTACCATCTATGCTAAAGGTTGACAGAAATATTGTTAGGTTGTAAGAAATAACTTTGAAGTTCAATAGCTTTCTACTTGCAAGGGATGACAAATATTACACACACACACACACACACACNGCCATTTCCTTCTCCAGGGGATCTTCCCCACCCAGGGATTGAACCTAGGTCTCCTGTATTACAGGCAGATTCTCAAATTCTTCACCATCTGAGCCACCAGGGATCCCAATTTATGAGATTTTTCATATTTTTACTTGCTGTTTAATTCTTTTGTCAACTGCTTACTCACATCCTTTATTCACTTTCCTAATGAGTTATTCATCACTTCTCTCTTGATTTTTGAGAGATCTTTAACTATAAATCTTCCATCATGATAAAACAACAATTTCAACATTTTTATTATGTTCCTATAGAATATTTTAATATTAGCTAGTTATAATTTGTATACAAAGGCAGAGTATAATCATATTAATTATAAATTAAAGTTTTTAAAAGTCCAAGAGACTCTTCTGACCATACTCATAGGAATGAAATGCAAGGGAAAAAAGGAAAGATAATAGTATTGCTACAAATTACTCCTTAAATAGCCCAAGAATGATGGGCTGTTTAATTCAACACCAGACACACTATTTTCCTTCTTGGAAACCCTAATTCTTGCCTGAGAGAAAACAACTCCAGTATACATTTAAAAATCAACTTGCTTAAGAGCAATGTTTCAACAGGCAGTGTATTTATATTTAATGATGCCTTACTGCACTCTTTTCCCTTTTAGCAAGGAATTGATAAAATTCTACTTTACATGTCAGGAACCGGTCTGTGGAGCAGTTTATATTTGGGCTGCGGGGCTCTGCTGTCAGAGGAAAGCTGTGATTTGTTAGCCTCGGCTGCAAGCTCACCAGCTCTGGACAGCCCTTTCTCAGGTTCCCAGGCCAGGCGCTGCGTTTATGCCAGTGAGGAGGAGGAGAGAGCAACATCTCCCCACACGGAGGCAGGGGTCCAGGCAGGCCTCAGCTTGATCTCCAGGAGACACTACCGCATTCCAGCCCCTGCAGGGAGGTGTACTGCTAAGACACGCTCTCTGACAGCTATGGCAAACTTTTTTTAATAAAATAATTCTCGGCAAGCTTGCAGTTTAGCCTTCAAACAAAGAAAACAAACAAAACCCCCAGCTGCTAAACATTACCAACAATAATTTCAGCAGCTCTCAAGGCCCCGAGAGCAAGCAGTACACTAAGCCTGGGGATAGAGATGAAAGTCCAGCACCTGCTTCCTGAAATTCCAGGGTCTGGAAGAGAGGTGAGATTTATAAGTTATTTCAGCATAGAGTGCTGACTTGCTCTGATGGACTGAAGGACTTGAATTAGAAGGTCCTATTATTCATCACTGGTTAATGATGAAAGCTTCTAATCAAAAACCTCAGGTAAGCCCTCGATCCTTATCTCTTTTCAAATCTACAGATGTTGGTAATTAGTATAACAGGTATTAGAAATGACGACAGTATAGAAGAGCAGTGAGTAAGCTATATGGTTTGGTTAGATATCACACAGGGACCACTGCTCTTACATAAGCACATACGTAGGAGTCTAATGAACCCAGGAGCCTATTCTCTTTGGGATGGTTCCCTAGGGCTTAAGAGTCCTACAGGTTCTGTGTTAAATCCACTACAAGGGAATTCTGTTGTCTGATCCTACCTATGTTAAAGTGAATACTAAAATTGGATTAGCACTTCTGCCTAGAATAAACCTTTCATAAAAGAGTTTCTAAAATGGAGAGTAGAGATTTCATCCAATTTAGAAAGGAGTCTCTAAGACTACTTTTGTGGGTGTGGCAGAGCTCTGAATTTTGTTTTCATAGTAACATGCCATCTAGAAGCTCAGTTTGGGGGGCTAGGTCAGCACTGCTCATTTATCTGAAGCTGCAAACTTGAGCAGAATCTCTCAAAGAGAACCTAACACCTAAACAACTGAATTGGCTCAGGTAGGCCATAACAGGGAGACAGTCATACAAAGGAATCTAGGACAGGGTAGTAGACAAAGCAGGGTCTTACACAAGGCACCCAGACAGCAAGGATGATTGATGCTTTAATGGGAATGGGGCATCAGAAAACATTTTACAGAGAAAGTGAAAATGAGCAGAATTTTGAAGGATAATAATACAACTTTTTCAGAGTAGAGGGAGTTTCCAAGTAAAGGCAACAATATTTTCAAAAACCATGAACCAATATGGCAACCAGGTAAGCACCACTGGAAGATGAAAGTCCCCATCAGGGCTGTGGGAGATAGGGAAGGACAGATGGGCAGGGGCCCACAGAAATGCTCTCGCCAGATGCTCACAAGTTGTTTTTTTTTTACAAGTCAGTGAAGTCAAATGAATCACTTGGTCTTCTTAAACTATGATTCCAAACCCCATACTTGAAATCCTGATTTAGTAACTATGGGATGAGGCCTGCGATCTCAGAATTTTATACAAGCACTCCACAGGATTCTGATTAACAAAGGCCCAAATTTCCACTCAATCCTAAAGGAAATTGACCCTCCATATTCATTGGAAGGACTGGTGCTGAATGAAGCTCCAATACTTTGGATACTTGATGCAAAGAAATGACTCATTGGAAAAGATCCTGATGCTGGGAAAGACGGAGGGCAAAGAGAAGGGGGTGAGAGAAAATCAGATGGTTGGATGGCATCACCAACTCAATGGACATGAGTTTGAGCAAACTCAGGGAGATAGTGAAGAACAGGGAAGCCTGGTGCGCTGCAATCCATGGGGTCGCCTAGAGTTGGACACGACTGAGTGACAGAACAACAATAACAAATTTCAAATAACAGTAGCAAAATAGTATTCAACTCTCCAAACATCACTTAGGCTACTCCTAGGGGATGGAGTAGATGACCTGGAATTAGAGGTTACTGACACACGGACAAGAGATGCTAGCCTGGATGAGGGGCGCAGGACTGAAGGACAGGGGATTAAGGCAAAATGAAGAATGGGAAACAGTCAGGATTTGGTAGCAGTGACAGAGAAGGAAGAGTGCATTAAAAAACAACAGCCTCAAAAATATCCACTATTTGTTCATTCATTCAACAAATCTTTTCTGAGCACTGACTGTATGTCAGATACTGTTCTAGATCTTAGGGGTACAATAATGAAGAGAGAAAAAAGTGACTGCTTTCAGGGAACATATCCTGGTAGGAGGAGAAAGGACAAACAAAATAACTAAGCAACACAGAGCATAATAAATAGTATGTGAGAAGATTAGTATTTTGAAAACACAAGGCAGGAATGGGGAACAAAAGGCTGGGGTGTTAATGGGGTGGGTCCAGCAGACCCATCTGAGCAGATCTGAAGGAGATGAGGAGTGAATGTTCCGGGCAGTGGGCCTGGCCTATGAGGAAAAGGAGGGTCAGTGTCCCTGGAGATGAGAGAGCAAAGCTGTGGACAGTGCAAGATCAGGTCGCAGAGGGGAAGAGCTGGGCTTTTGACACCACGGAAAGGACCGAGAGAGGTCGCAGGAGGGCTCCGAGCGGTCTGGCTGCCATGTAGAGAGTGGTTGGGAAACTGCCACCCTCCGCCTGGTTTCCCAAGTCAGGATTCATTGGAACACTCATTTGTTTGTGTATTATCTATGGCTGTTTTCAGGCCATAAAAGAACTAAGTAGCTGTGATAGAGGGTTTGGTTCACAAAGCCTCAAATTTTTTACCACCTGGCCTTTCGCAGAAAGTCAGCAACTCCTGATGTGGAAAACAGACCAAGGCTGGCACCAAGGCTGCCTTCTGGAAGGCAGAAGATGAGTGAGAAAGCTTTCCCTGCAATAAATCAGATGAAGTATGCTGACTGCTTGGATCACAGTCTTAAGAAGTCATTGGATCCTCAATCTGTTCTGAAGGAGTCATAAGCAGGATTTCCAGAAGGACTGGTACAGAGTAAAAGAGAAAGTATGACTCTAAGGGTTTTGGCTTGAGAAGCTGGAAAACTGAAATTACCCTAAATGGACAAAGACAACAGGTGGCACAGCCTCAGTGCAGGGGCCTTGTGAGGAGTCCAGTTTTGAACATGTTGAGATTTAAAGAGTTCACTTGCTCAGAGGCAGGAAGACAGTCTGTGAAGAACATATAGTCCAGTGGAACAGAAAAGAAAACTAATCATTTCAATCAACCAACCATTAGGGGAAGCTGGGATCAGGGAAAGCTTCTTGATAAGTGGTCTTGAAAGAAGAATACGATTGACCAGGAAGAGAAGAGAGTGAGAATATTCCAAGAAAAGAAAAAGTCACAAATGAAGACAAGGAAGGGCACGGTGAATGTGCTCAGCTGTGTGCTTTGTATAAATTGCAATTGGGGGGAGGGGAGCCCAAAGTGTGAGCAAGGGGTGTGACAGACAAGGCTGGACACATCCGAAGCTGCTTCCTGGAAGGTCAGCATTCCTTAAATTAACTCGGTTCTATCTCATGGCTAACAGAGCCACTGAGGAGTTCTGAGTGACCGAGTGGCACGATCAGCTCAGCGGGTCCTCAGTCACGAGAGAGGCTGATGGAGCAGCACCGCAGCGCAGCTGCCCCGCGGGAGCCTGCCTCTCGCCAGCGCTGGAACGGCTGCCCGCGTCCTCTTCGCGGTTAGTCAATAAAGAGAAAAAACTGTTTTCATTTTTGTAATTACAAATCCTGTAGTTTTTTTTTAAAGTATAGTTAATTACCATGTTGTACCAATCTCTGCTGTATAGCAAAGTGACTCAGTTACATACATGCATACATTCTTTTTTCATATTCTTTTTAATATGGTTTATCAAAATGTTAGGTTTTTATATTTAATTTTCTTGATGTAGAATCAATGCAACAGTAACAACAAAAATCTGATTTTTTAAAGAAAATTCCCAAAATGAATGAGCTCAAATGCAGACTTAAACATTTAAACTTAGCCTGAGCCTTAATGCTTAGAGAGATATTTAGTAGTCACTAAATGCTTTNATATTTAATTTTCTTGATGTAGAATCAATGCAACAGTAACAACAAAAATCTGATTTTTTAAATAAAATTCCCAAAATGAATGAGCTCAAATGCAGTACTTAAACATTTAAACTTAGCCTGAGCCTTAATGCTTAGAGAGATATTTAGTAGTCACTAAATGCTTTTTTCATTTTTAAAACTTAATAGAGTTGGCAAGACTTAAGAGATAACTCCAATAACGAGCTGATTTTTTCAATAACAGCACAACTCTCTTTGTAGGCAGACAATCAAGCACTTCTGAAACGCTTTTGTTGTGTGACTGACAGAGACTCAGGCCTCAGCCTTTGTGAGAGGACAAGTGTTCCCGGGAGAGAACCCCCGTCCACAGGCCCTGCATACAGTACATCTCCTGTCAGTCCTGCCACAGCTCCGTGCGCCATCCAAACCATTGCACAAGTGTGTAACCAATGTCAGAGCCAGGTCTGGTCTTAGAAAATAATCATGGCCCAATTCAAATAATCTTAATCTCTATTCTACTTTCATCACCTTGAGTGAGTTACGTTCTTCACTTTTCACATCATTCTAAAGATAGCTGGTTAA
Source organism: Raphicerus campestris (assembly GCA_006410735.1). Lineage (NCBI taxonomy): Eukaryota > Metazoa > Chordata > Mammalia > Artiodactyla > Bovidae > Raphicerus > Raphicerus campestris. The sequence goes on along the minus strand of SJYW01035122.1, from coordinate 37,269 downwards.
TTGTTTATGAACTACCATATCTAGACACCATTATAATACTTACTTTCTGGATTTTCCCAATCAGATTCTGGATTCCTACAGGGTATAAATCAGGCTTTATTAATCTGTGCCAAATACAAGTGTTCAACTATCTGTTGAATAAATTAGTTAATGACTAAGGGGGCAGTGGGATTAATGTAAATAAATATATTTAAAATAGAAGTTGAGTTTTACCATCTATGCTAAAGGTTGACAGAAATATTGTTAGGTNCAAATTTTTTACCACCTGGCCTTTCGCAGAAAGTCAGCAACTCCTGATGTGGAAAACAGACCAAGGCTGGCACCAAGGCTGCCTTCTGGAAGGCAGAAGATGAGTGAGAAAGCTTTCCCTGCAATAAATCAGATGAAGTATGCTGACTGCTTGGATCACAGTCTTAAGAAGTCATTGGATCCTCAATCTGTTCTGAAGGAGTCATAAGCAGGATTTCCAGAAGGACTGGTACAGAGTAAAAGAGAAAGTATGACTCTAAGGGTTTTGGCTTGAGAAGCTGGAAAACTGAAATTACCCTAAATGGACAAAGACAACAGGTGGCACAGCCTCAGTGCAGGGGCCTTGTGAGGAGTCCAGTTTTGAACATGTTGAGATTTAAAGAGTTCACTTGCTCAGAGGCAGGAAGACAGTCTGTGAAGAACATATAGTCCAGTGGAACAGAAAAGAAAACTAATCATTTCAATCAACCAACCATTAGGGGAAGCTGGGATCAGGGAAAGCTTCTTGATAAGTGGTCTTGAAAGAAGAATACGATTGACCAGGAAGAGAAGAGAGTGAGAATATTCCAAGAAAAGAAAAAGTCACAAATGAAGACAAGGAAGGGCACGGTGAATGTGCTCAGCTGTGTGCTTTGTATAAATTGCAATTGGGGGGAGGGGAGCCCAAAGTGTGAGCAAGGGGTGTGACAGACAAGGCTGGACACATCCGAAGCTGCTTCCTGGAAGGTCAGCATTCCTTAAATTAACTCGGTTCTATCTCATGGCTAACAGAGCCACTGAGGAGTTCTGAGTGACCGAGTGGCACGATCAGCTCAGCGGGTCCTCAGTCACGAGAGAGGCTGATGGAGCAGCACCGCAGCGCAGCTGCCCCGCGGGAGCCTGCCTCTCGCCAGCGCTGGAACGGCTGCCCGCGTCCTCTTCGCGGTTAGTCAATAAAGAGAAAAAACTGTTTTCATTTTTGTAATTACAAATCCTGTAGTTTTTTTTTAAAGTATAGTTAATTACCATGTTGTACCAATCTCTGCTGTATAGCAAAGTGACTCAGTTACATACATGCATACATTCTTTTTTCATATTCTTTTTAATATGGTTTATCAAAATGTTAGGTTTTTATATTTAATTTTCTTGATGTAGAATCAATGCAACAGTAACAACAAAAATCTGATTTTTTAAATAAAATTCCCAAAATGAATGAGCTCAAATGCAGTACTTAAACATTTAAACTTAGCCTGAGCCTTAATGCTTAGAGAGATATTTAGTAGTCACTAAATGCTTTTTTCATTTTTAAAACTTAATAGAGTTGGCAAGACTTAAGAGATAACTCCAATAACGAGCTGATTTTTTCAATAACAGCACAACTCTCTTTGTAGGCAGACAATCAAGCACTTCTGAAACGCTTTTGTTGTGTGACTGACAGAGACTCAGGCCTCAGCCTTTGTGAGAGGACAAGTGTTCCCGGGAGAGAACCCCCGTCCACAGGCCCTGCATACAGTACATCTCCTGTCAGTCCTGCCACAGCTCCGTGCGCCATCCAAACCATTGCACAAGTGTGTAACCAATGTCAGAGCCAGGTCTGGTCTTAGAAAATAATCATGGCCCAATTCAAATAATCTTAATCTCTATTCTACTTTCATCACCTTGAGTGAGTTACGTTCTTCACTTTTCACATCATTCTAAAGATAGCTGGTTAATTGTTTATGAACTACCATATCTAGACACCATTATAATACTTACTTTCTGGATTTTCCCAATCAGATTCTGGATTCCTACAGGGTATAAATCAGGCTTTATTAATCTGTGCCAAATACAAGTGTTCAACTATCTGTTGAATAAATTAGTTAATGACTAAGGGGGCAGTGGGATTAATGTAAATAAATATATTTAAAATAGAAGTTGAGTTTTACCATCTATGCTAAAGGTTGACAGAAATATTGTTAGGTTGTAAGAAATAACTTTGAAGTTCAATAGCTTTCTACTTGCAAGGGATGACAAATATTACACACACACACACACACACACTCTTCTGTATTTGATATGATGTCGAGATATGAGCTATACAAACCTAAGAGACTGCTTCTCCCACATCTCTAGATGTGAGATAAAATCCCACATCTAGGTCTCCATCTGCCTGGAAGGAGATTATGTTATATCTCAGCCTCTTAGCTAATCTATATTTTTATCAATGATTTTGGTGGGGGCGGGGGGGAGATGTGGACATCACATTATTTTTTGGCCGCACCACACGGCAAGCAGGATCTTAGTTCCCTGAACAAGAATCAAACTTGTACGCCCTGCAGTGGAAGTCCGGCTTCTTAACCAACGGACCATGAGGGAAGTCCCAGACATCATATATTTCAAAAGGCTTTGCAGAGGATAGTACTGCAATACAAGCTTTTCTTCTCCCACACATGTAACACGTAAAACCAAACCACAGTGACTAAAATTACCTAAGAGAATTTAAAACAAACAGCAGAAGCATGAGAATATATGATTCTCAAATGTTACTTCCCATTTCTCTACAATCCTTCCTTAAACTTCACTTACATTTATTTCTATTCAAATATCTACAATCCTTCCTTAAACTTAACTTCACTTACATTTATTTCTATTCAAATATAGCTGCTCAGCAACTTGATCACAAATTTTTAACATTACCAATGATCTTGAATCACAAAAACAGAAGAATCTATCCATATAACTTCTGAATAGGAAAAATTTAGATAAATATATGTAACAGGAAAACCGCCACCATTTACTGAGGTATCACCACGTGCTGGTCACTGTGCCAAGAACTTTATACTCATTCTTTCATTTAATTCTCACAACTCCTGGAAGGCAGAGTAAGACTATAAAATGGGGATAAGACAATTTCCAAAAGATAGCTTAAAAAAACGAAAAAAAAACCCTCCCCAAATCCAGGAGTTTAGGTTGACCATAGACTTAAACCAGTTTCTATGTTGCTAAAAAGCCACCACAACACTAAGCAATATTAAACAGCTCCTAGATGCTGTACTACTCAGGCGGTATCTGAGTAGTATGATGGATCTACTGTATCCATTTCTGGGGATACATTAGATGAAGACTACTGACAAGCTGCAGTATTATCAAGGGGAAAAAAAAAGGCCGAAATGCTAGCAGATGGGAGAAGTGCGTAGGTTTAGCGTGGAGAAGACACATCCCCAGTGGACTGTAATCTCCACATCAGGTAAAATAGCACCTCATCTTACACAGAGCTTTCCAGTTTGCAACATGGCTCTTTGCCGTCCCAAAAGGCCACACAAAATAAAGGAAGGACACAGAAACTGCCTGCACTCAAATCCCAACTCTACAGGCTGGGTCCCCGGGAAGTTATCAGACCTTTGTGTGCCTGATTCCTCTTGTCTGTAAAGTAAAAACAACAACGGTACACCTGACTTACATGGCAAATCAGCTGGGACACAAAAATTACTTACACACTGCCTGGGAAACAGAGAGTGTCAACAGTGTTGGCTAAGACCAACAGCTGCAGGGCGCAGGAGAAGCCCCACACCTCCAGAGCCACGGCCTCACTGGAGAACTCAGAATTACCCCTCTCACAGGACGTGAGCCCAGCGAAACAACGGAGGAAAGAGTTCTGTAAATCTTAATCCCTTTCTACCTCCATCATAATCTCTACAAGGGCCTCCTATATACCAGGCACCATGCCAAGTATAAGCTTTAGTAGCTCATTTAATCCTTACAACTACTTACCTGAGGACACAGAACTAAGTGGGCAGCTAGACTGTGGACCCAGATTGGCTGGGCTCCACAGCCCCGTTTTAAGGCTCCACATCCCCTCACTTATGCATCTTGGCAGCTAGCAACATTCTTAATAAAAATGCCTCATATGTATAAGATAACCCAGGCAAGAATACTGCAGTGGGTTGCCATTTCCTTCTCCAGGAGATCTTCCCAACCCAGGGAATGAACCCAAGTCTCCCGCATTGGAGGCAGAGGCTTTCCCATTTGAGCCACCAGGGAAGTTGTATAAGATAATCAGTGTTTCTTTAATCAAATAACCACCAGGTACAACTATTCTGAGGGAAGTGTGGAGCAGCAGAGATGGGAAAGCCCTGTCCCTGCCACACCTCCCACTTAGCTATGGAGCTCATGGACCACATCACCGTGCCAGTTTTCTCTGTCTCTGGAACTAGGAATCTGGACTGCCATTAACCTTCCAATCTAGTTTGAAGACTGTGTGTTCCATCTGGCACTACTTCTTAAATAAACTCCAGAATTTAAAAACGAAGAGACCATAAAGATCTGGCCCAAACCCTTCAGTTAGACTTACCTAACTAGAGAGCCAAAGGATAAAATATGGGTCTCCCAATTTCCAATCCTAATTGCATCTCTTATAAAGATAGATATAAAGCAAACATTTTAAATAGATGGGATTAAAAGAAATATAACTGGCATAACAAAGCATGTAACAATGGATGCCAAAATTAAACAGTACTTGGTAACTTTCATTACTCTAAAAATGCAATCTTTATTAGTACAGAATACTCATTGAATATTAGAATATTAGAATAAACAGCTCATTATTCTCATTAGAATAAACAGCTCACATGAGGACACCTTAGGATACTGTCTCAGTTTTGCGAATACTCAATTGTAATAAAAAAACAGGGTGACCTCAAATAAATTACTCTGATAACAAAAGCCCTGGAGAAGCACTATTAGTTTTATTTTGCTTTGGTTTTTTGAAAAGTATTTATAGAAATACTTGATAAGATGCTGAAACTACTGTTAGAAAGGTTCATCCAAGATTAACAGAAAAAATTTCATTATCTCTAGAGAGACACTAAAATGCAACAATTCAACTAGAATTTAACATAGTCGAGAATGGTATCAAAAGTCTTAAAAAAAAAAAATGTTCTGGAGCTAATTACAAAAAGCCACTTGTGAGATTAAAATATAAAGCACAGAGGCAGCCAAGTGGTTAGGACTCTGTTCTTTCACTGCCAAGCAGCCTGGTTCAGTCCCTGGTTGGGGAACTAAGATTCCATAAGCCATGCAGCACAGCCAAAATAAACACACACACACATCACGAAAGCATTTTTAAAAATAAGAATTTAATTTTTTAAAAAACAAGCAATCACCACTAAAACAGTTAAGATAAATGTTAAGTCACATTAATAAATGTTTATTAAGCATATTATTAATATATAGAATGGGGTAACCTAGGTCTGATTCACTATATTCTAAACTGCTGTAAATCCCCAACTATAATAGACTAAATGTAAAAAATACAATGAAAAATAAAACAAATAAAACCTTATGGTAGTATAGAGGAGATAAGAAACTTACAGTATAATGACTAAGTCTATTAAGATTTGCAGCTGGTCAACCTGTATTCAACTTTCAGCTCCACTGCTTAGGAGCTACATGTGGAGACACCAACAGTATAACTGTCCCTCAATATCAATGGTGATTTATTTCTCAGATACAAAAATCATGGATGCTCAAGCCCGTTATATAAAATGGCATAGTACCCACAAATAATCTACACATCCTCATATATTTGCTATTGTCTCCAGATTACTTGTTTCCCTGGTGGCTCAGCCGGTAAAGCGTTTGCCTGAAATGCGGGGACCCGGGTTTGATCCCTGGGCTGGAAGATCCCCTGGAGAAGGAAATGGCAACCCACTCCAGAACTCTTGCCTGGAAAATCCCATGAATGAAGGAGCCTGGTAGGCTACACTCCATGGGGTCGCAGAGTTGGACACAACTGAGCGACTTCACTCACTCACTAGAATACTTATACTGTCTAATACAATGTAAATGCTACGTAAACGTGGCTGACTCTTAAACAGAGATTAGGGGCACCAACCCTTCACACAGCCAAACACCAAGTATGCCTTACAGTCAGCACTCCATATCCGAGGTTTCACACACACAGATTCGGCCACCTACTGACACTATGGTGGTGGTGGCGGCAGTTTAGTCTCTCAGTCGTGTCTGGCTCTCTGCAGCCCCATGGACTGTAGCCCGCCAGCTCCTCTGCCCATGGCATCTTCCAGGCAAGACTACTGGAGTGGGTTGCCATTTCCTTCTCCAGGGGATCTTCCCAACCCAGGGACTGAACTCGCCTCTTCTGCTTGGCAGGTGGATTCTATACCACTAAGCCACCTGGGAAGCCTGCCAATACTATTAATGAAAAAAATGGGCATTTACGTGAACCTGGGTTGTTTAAACCTGTGTGGTTTGATGGTCAACTTTAAGTTACCAGTATTGCAGCAATTCAGGTTTTGCTTTTGGAACTTTCTGGATTTTTCTCCCAATATTTTTGATCCACAGTTGGTTGAATCCATGTATGGGAAACTTGCAGACAAGGAGGAGTGACTGTATATAATCTCAAAAGGCTACTGTGTGAATTAAAAAGAGAATGCATATACAGATAAGCCTAAAGCAGAAGTAGTCAGATGTAGAGAACAAACAGATGAAGACCAAGGGGGTAAAGGGGGGGCGAGATAAACTGGGAGAATGAGACTGACACATATACACTGCTATACATAAAACAGATGGCTAACGAGAGCCTACTGTACAGCCCAGAGTGAAAAAAAGTACAATCTGTTTGTATAACATATATTAAGCTAACCTTAAAATGCATTCCAGAGAGAACAAGATGGCGGAGTAGGAGGTGGACGTGGAGTATCTCTCTCTCCACAGATACATCAGGAATACACCTACAGACACAGAAGTGCATTCAGAACACCAGCTGAGAGAGGACAGGAGTGCCCGACCAGCAGAAAGAATGTACAGAACCATGCAAAACTTGGTAGGAGGAAGGGACTAGGGAGAAAAACAGGAGTGTTCCTAGGACAGGACCTGCCCTCGGCGCCTGGCGGAACCGAAGCAGGTGTCCAATCCCAACATCAGGACAATTGTCTGAGTCAGAGGAGAAATTCAAGGCTGAGACTAAAACAGCTGATCTGTGGCAGCCCAAATGGAACAAGAATCAGACAGTCCTTGCTGCAGCCACACATACCCCGGACAGGGACACAGGTCCTCTATAAAGAGCAGTGGCTGGGAGCTGAAGTTTGGGGATTGTGGAGCAATCCCAGGGCGAGGGCTGCTATTGACTTTGGAGAGACGGATCAAGGGGATGTGAGGGAGGAGACTGTGGTGGGAAATGCCTGTGGAGGAAAGCTGGGCAGCCACGGAGGCAAGGAGATTGTGCTGAGTCTCGCATAGGGGGTGGAGCTCCCACCATAGCCTCTCCCCCCACACGCCAGCATTGGCATGGGAACAACAGAGAGGCTGGCCCATCAAACGCCTGATGCACTGAACTACAGAGTAGGATTCCAGTCAGGCGGGCCCCTCTATGTGCCTGACGAACCGAACAACAGAGAAGGACCCCAGGCAAGGGAGCCCTCTAAGTGCCTGAACAGGCCAAAGAGGCCTTCTGATCGCCAGCTACAAGAGGCTTGAAAAAAGACTCTGATAGGGTCGTAACTCCTGCAGTGGAGGCAGTCCATGTCCCTGCACACTTGGTGCCACCAGGGTCCCCGCAAGCCTAGCAGCTACGCCATCTTCATGCTCAACTCTAACTGGGGTAGAGTTGCAGCAAAGACTAGGCAGAAAAAGACTTGTGTCTATGCACATAGGGTCACTTTGGCCATGCCCAGCTCTTTGCGACCCTGCAGACTGTGGCCTGCCAG
>SJYW01035122.1:6897-28864 GCA_006410735.1 Raphicerus campestris | reverse complement strand
TGGCTCAGGTAGGCCATAACAGGGAGACAGTCATACAAAGGAATCTAGGACAGGGTAGTAGACAAAGCAGGGTCTTACACAAGGCACCCAGACAGCAAGGATGATTGATGCTTTAATGGGAATGGGGCATCAGAAAACATTTTACAGAGAAAGTGAAAATGAGCAGAATTTTGAAGGATAATAATACAACTTTTTCAGAGTAGAGGGAGTTTCCAAGTAAAGGCAACAATATTTTCAAAAACCATGAACCAATATGGCAACCAGGTAAGCACCACTGGAAGATGGAAGTCCCCATCAGGGCTGTGGGAGATAGGGAAGGACAGATGGGCAGGGGCCCACAGAAATGCTCTCGCCAGATGCTCACAAGTTGTTTTTTTTTTACAAGTCAGTGAAGTCAAATGAATCACTTGGTCTTCTTAAACTATGATTCCAAACCCCATACTTGAAATCCTGATTTAGTAACTATGGGATGAGGCCTGCGATCTCAGAATTTTATACAAGCACTCCACAGGATTCTGATTAACAAAGGCCCAAATTTCCACTCAATCCTAAAGGAAATTGACCCTCCATATTCATTGGAAGGACTGGTGCTGAATGAAGCTCCAATACTTTGGATACTTGATGCAAAGAAATGACTCATTGGAAAAGATCCTGATGCTGGGAAAGACGGAGGGCAAAGAGAAGGGGGTGAGAGAAAATCAGATGGTTGGATGGCATCACCAACTCAATGGACATGAGTTTGAGCAAACTCAGGGAGATAGTGAAGAACAGGGAAGCCTGGTGCGCTGCAATCCATGGGGTCACCTAGAGTTGGACACGACTGAGTGACAGAACAATAATAACAAATTTCAAATAACAGTAGCAAAATAGTATTCAACTCTCCAAACATCACTTAGGCTACTCCTAGGGGATGGAGTAGATGACCTGGAATTAGAGGTTACTGACACACGGACAAGAGATGCTAGCCTGGATGAGGGGCGCAGGACTGAAGGACAGGGGATTAAGGCAAAATGAAGAATGGGAAACAGTCAGGATTTGGTAGCAGTGACAGAGAAGGAAGAGTGCATTAAAAAACAACAGCCTCAAAAATATCCACTATTTGTTCATTCATTCAACAAATCTTTTCTGAGCACTGACTGTATGTCAGATACTGTTCTAGATCTTAGGGGTACAATAATGAAGAGAGAAAAAAGTGACTGCTTTCAGGGAACATATCCTGGTAGGAGGAGAAAGGACAAACAAAATAACTAAGCAACACAGAGCATAATAAATAGTATGTGAGAAGATTAGTATTTTGAAAACACAAGGCAGGAATGGGGAACAAAAGGCTGGGTGTTAATGGGGTGGGTCCAGCAGACCCATCTGAGCAGATCTGAAGGAGATGAGGAGTGAATGTTCCGGGCAGTGGGCCTGGCCTATGAGGAAAAGGAGGGTCAGTGTCCCTGGAGATGAGAGAGCAAAGCTGTGGACAGTGCAAGATCAGGTCGCAGAGGGGAAGAGCTGGGCTTTTGACACCACGGAAAGGACCGAGAGAGGTCGCAGGAGGGCTCCGAGCGGTCTGGCTGCCATGTAGAGAGTGGTTGGGAAACTGCCACCCTCCGCCTGGTTTCCCAAGTCAGGATTCATTGGAACACTCATTTGTTTGTGTATTATCTATGGCTGTTTTCAGGCCATAAAAGAACTAAGTAGCTGTGATAGAGGGTTTGGTTCACAAAGCCTCAAATTTTTTACCACCTGGCCTTTCGCAGAAAGTCAGCAACTCCTGATGTGGAAAACAGACCAAGGCTGGCACCAAGGCTGCCTTCTGGAAGGCAGAAGATGAGTGAGAAAGCTTTCCCTGCAATAAATCAGATGAAGTATGCTGACTGCTTGGATCACAGTCTTAAGAAGTCATTGGATCCTCAATCTGTTCTGAAGGAGTCATAAGCAGGATTTCCAGAAGGACTGGTACAGAGTAAAAGAGAAAGTATGACTCTAAGGGTTTTGGCTTGAGAAGCTGGAAAACTGAAATTACCCTAAATGGACAAAGACAACAGGTGGCACAGCCTCAGTGCAGGGGCCTTGTGAGGAGTCCAGTTTTGAACATGTTGAGATTTAAAGAGTTCACTTGCTCAGAGGCAGGAAGACAGTCTGTGAAGAACATATAGTCCAGTGGAACAGAAAAGAAAACTAATCATTTCAATCAACCAACCATTAGGGGAAGCTGGGATCAGGGAAAGCTTCTTGATAAGTGGTCTTGAAAGAAGAATACGATTGACCAGGAAGAGAAGAGAGTGAGAATATTCCAAGAAAAGAAAAAGTCACAAATGAAGACAAGGAAGGGCACGGTGAATGTGCTCAGCTGTGTGCTTTGTATAAATTGCAATTGGGGGGAGGGGAGCCCAAAGTGTGAGCAAGGGGTGTGACAGACAAGGCTGGACACATCCGAAGCTGCTTCCTGGAAGGTCAGCATTCCTTAAATTAACTCGGTTCTATCTCATGGCTAACAGAGCCACTGAGGAGTTCTGAGTGACCGAGTGGCACGATCAGCTCAGCGGGTCCTCAGTCACGAGAGAGGCTGATGGAGCAGCACCGCAGCGCAGCTGCCCCGCGGGAGCCTGCCTCTCGCCAGCGCTGGAACGGCTGCCCGCGTCCTCTTCGCGGTTAGTCAATAAAGAGAAAAAACTGTTTTCATTTTTGTAATTACAAATCCTGTAGTTTTTTTTTAAAGTATAGTTAATTACCATGTTGTACCAATCTCTGCTGTATAGCAAAGTGACTCAGTTACATACATGCATACATTCTTTTTTCATATTCTTTTTAATATGGTTTATCAAAATGTTAGGTTTTTATATTTAATTTTCTTGATGTAGAATCAATGCAACAGTAACAACAAAAATCTGATTTTTTAAATAAAATTCCCAAAATGAATGAGCTCAAATGCAGTACTTAAACATTTAAACTTAGCCTGAGCCTTAATGCTTAGAGAGATATTTAGTAGTCACTAAATGCTTTTTTCATTTTTAAAACTTAATAGAGTTGGCAAGACTTAAGAGATAACTCCAATAACGAGCTGATTTTTTCAATAACAGCACAACTCTCTTTGTAGGCAGACAATCAAGCACTTCTGAAACGCTTTTGTTGTGTGACTGACAGAGACTCAGGCCTCAGCCTTTGTGAGAGGACAAGTGTTCCCGGGAGAGAACCCCCGTCCACAGGCCCTGCATACAGTACATCTCCTGTCAGTCCTGCCACAGCTCCGTGCGCCATCCAAACCATTGCACAAGTGTGTAACCAATGTCAGAGCCAGGTCTGGTCTTAGAAAATAATCATGGCCCAATTCAAATAATCTTAATCTCTATTCTACTTTCATCACCTTGAGTGAGTTACGTTCTTCACTTTTCACATCATTCTAAAGATAGCTGGTTAATTGTTTATGAACTACCATATCTAGACACCATTATAATACTTACTTTCTGGATTTTCCCAATCAGATTCTGGATTCCTACAGGGTATAAATCAGGCTTTATTAATCTGTGCCAAATACAAGTGTTCAACTATCTGTTGAATAAATTAGTTAATGACTAAGGGGGCAGTGGGATTAATGTAAATAAATATATTTAAAATAGAAGTTGAGTTTTACCATCTATGCTAAAGGTTGACAGAAATATTGTTAGGTTGTAAGAAATAACTTTGAAGTTCAATAGCTTTCTACTTGCAAGGGATGACAAATATTACACACACACACACACACACACTCTTCTGTATTTGATATGATGTCGAGATATGAGCTATACAAACCTAAGAGACTGCTTCTCCCACATCTCTAGATGTGAGATAAAATCCCACATCTAGGTCTCCATCTGCCTGGAAGGAGATTATGTTATATCTCAGCCTCTTAGCTAATCTATATTTTTATCAATGATTTTGGTGGGGGCGGGGGGGAGATGTGGACATCACATTATTTTTTGGCCGCACCACACGGCAAGCAGGATCTTAGTTCCCTGAACAAGAATCAAACTTGTACGCCCTGCAGTGGAAGTCCGGCTTCTTAACCAACGGACCATGAGGGAAGTCCCAGACATCATATATTTCAAAAGGCTTTGCAGAGGATAGTACTGCAATACAAGCTTTTCTTCTCCCACACATGTAACACGTAAAACCAAACCACAGTGACTAAAATTACCTAAGAGAATTTAAAACAAACAGCAGAAGCATGAGAATATATGATTCTCAAATGTTACTTCCCATTTCTCTACAATCCTTCCTTAAACTTCACTTACATTTATTTCTATTCAAATATCTACAATCCTTCCTTAAACTTAACTTCACTTACATTTATTTCTATTCAAATATAGCTGCTCAGCAACTTGATCACAAATTTTTAACATTACCAATGATCTTGAATCACAAAAACAGAAGAATCTATCCATATAACTTCTGAATAGGAAAAATTTAGATAAATATATGTAACAGGAAAACCGCCACCATTTACTGAGGTATCACCACGTGCTGGTCACTGTGCCAAGAACTTTATACTCATTCTTTCATTTAATTCTCACAACTCCTGGAAGGCAGAGTAAGACTATAAAATGGGGATAAGACAATTTCCAAAAGATAGCTTAAAAAAACGAAAAAAAAACCCTCCCCAAATCCAGGAGTTTAGGTTGACCATAGACTTAAACCAGTTTCTATGTTGCTAAACAGCCACCACAACACTAAGCAATATTAAACAGCTCCTAGATGCTGTACTACTCAGGCGGTATCTGAGTAGTATGATGGATCTACTGTATCCATTTCTGGGGATACATTAGATGAAGACTACTGACAAGCTGCAGTATTATCAAGGGGAAAAAAAAAGGCCGAAATGCTAGCAGATGGGAGAAGTGCGTAGGTTTAGCGTGGAGAAGACACATCCCCAGTGGACTGTAATCTCCACATCAGGTAAAATAGCACCTCATCTTACACAGAGCTTTCCAGTTTGCAACATGGCTCTTTGCCGTCCCAAAAGGCCACACAAAATAAAGGAAGGACACAGAAACTGCCTGCACTCAAATCCCAACTCTACAGGCTGGGTCCCCGGGAAGTTATCAGACCTTTGTGTGCCTGATTCCTCTTGTCTGTAAAGTAAAAACAACAACGGTACACCTGACTTACATGGCAAATCAGCTGGGACACAAAAATTACTTACACACTGCCTGGGAAACAGAGGGTGTCAACAGTGTTGGCTAAGACCAACAGCTGCAGGGCGCAGGAGAAGCCCCACACCTCCAGAGCCACGGCCTCACTGGAGAACTCAGAATTACCCCTCTCACAGGACGTGAGCCCAGCGAGACAACGGAGGAAAGAGTTCTGTAAATCTTAATCCCTTTCTACCTCCATCATAATCTCTACAAGGGCCTCCTATATACCAGGCACCATGCCAAGTATAAGCTTTAGTAGCTCATTTAATCCTTACAACTACTTACCTGAGGACACAGAACTAAGTGGGCAGCTAGACTGTGGACCCAGATTGGCTGGGCTCCACAGCCCCGTTTTAAGGCTCCACATCCCCTCACTTATGCATCTTGGCAGCTAGCAACATTCTTAATAAAAATGCCTCATATGTATAAGATAACCCAGGCAAGAATACTGCAGTGGGTTGCCATTTCCTTCTCCAGGAGATCTTCCCAACCCAGGGAATGAACCCAAGTCTCCCGCATTGGAGGCAGAGGCTTTCCCATTTGAGCCACCAGGGAAGTTGTATAAGATAATCAGTGTTTCTTTAATCAAATAACCACCAGGTACAACTATTCTGAGGGAAGTGTGGAGCAGCAGAGATGGGAAAGCCCTGTCCCTGCCACACCTCCCACTTAGCTATGGAGCTCATGGACCACATCACCGTGCCAGTGTTCTCTGTCTCTGGAACTAGGAATCTGGACTGCCATTAACCTTCCAATCTAGTTTGAAGACTGTGTGTTCCATCTGGCACTACTTCTTAAATAAACTCCAGAATTTAAAAACGAAGAGACCATAAAGATCTGGCCCAAACCCTTCAGTTAGACTTACCTAACTAGAGAGCCAAAGGATAAAATATGGGTCTCCCAATTTCCAATCCTAATTGCATCTCTTATAAAGAAAGATATAAAGCAAACATTTTAAATAGATGGGATTAAAAGAAATATAACTGGCATAACAAAGCATGTAACAATGGATGCCAAAATTAAACAGTACTTGGTAACTTTCATTACTCTAAAAATGCAATCTTTATTAGTACAGAATACTCATTGAATATTAGAATATTAGAATAAACAGCTCATTATTCTCATTAGAATAAACAGCTCACATGAGGACACCTTAGGATACTGTCTCAGTTTTGTGAATACTCAATTGTAATAAAAAAACAGGGTGACCTCAAATAAATTACTCTGATAACAAAAGCCCTGGAGAAGCACTATTAGTTTTATTTTGCTTTGGTTTTTTGAAAAGTATTTATAGAAATACTTGATAAGACGCTGAAACTACTGTTAGAAAGGTTCATCCAAGATTAACAGAAAAAATTTCATTATCTCTAGAGAGACACTAAAATGCAACAATTCAACTAGAATTTAACATAGTCGAGAATGGTATCAAAAGTCTTAAAAAAAAAAAATGTTCTGGAGCTAATTACAAAAAGCCACTTGTGAGATTAAAATATAAAGCACAGAGGCAGCCAAGTGGTTAGGACTCTGTTCTTTCACTGCCAAGCAGCCTGGTTCAGTCCCTGGTTGGGGAACTAAGATTCCATAAGCCATGCAGCACAGCCAAAATAAACACACACACACATCACGAAAGCATTTTTAAAAATAAGAATTTAATTTTTTAAAAAACAAGCAATCACCACTAAAACAGTTAAGATAAATGTTAAGTCACATTAATAAATGTTTATTAAGCATATTATTAATATATAGAATGGGGTAACCTAGGTCTGATTCACTATATTCTAAACTGCTGTAAATCCCCAACTATAATAGACTAAATGTAAAAAATACAATGAAAAATAAAACAAATAAAACCTTATGGTAGTATAGAGGAGATAAGAAACTTACAGTATAATGACTAAGTCTATTAAGATTTGCAGCTGGTCAACCTGTATTCAACTTTCAGCTCCACTGCTTAGGAGCTACATGTGGAGACACCAACAGTATAACTGTCCCTCAATATCAATGGTGATTTATTTCTCAGATACAAAAATCATGGATGCTCAAGCCCGTTATATAAAATGGCATAGTACCCACAAATAATCTACACATCCTCATATATTTGATATCGTCTCCAGATTACTTGTTTCCCTGGTGGCTCAGCCGGTAAAGCGTTTGCCTGAAATGCGGGGACCTGGGTTTGATCCCTGGGCTGGAAGATCCCCTGGAGAAGGAAATGGCAACCCACTCCAGAACTCTTGCCTGGAAAATCCCATGAATGAAGGAGCCTGGTAGGCTACACTCCATGGGGTCGCAGAGTTGGACACAACTGAGCGACTTCACTCACTCACTAGAATACTTATACTGTCTAATACAATGTAAATGCTACGTAAACGTGGCTGACTCTTAAACAGAGATTAGGGGCACCAACCCTTCACACAGCCAAACACCAAGTATGCCTTACAGTCAGCACTCCATATCCGAGGTTTCACACACACAGATTCGGCCACCTACTGACACTATGGTGGTGGTGGCGGCAGTTTAGTCTCTCAGTCGTGTCTGGCTCTCTGCAGCCCCATGGACTGTAGCCCGCCAGCTCCTCTGCCCATGGCATCTTCCAGGCAAGACTACTGGAGTGGGTTGCCATTTCCTTCTCCAGGGGATCTTCCCAACCCAGGGACTGAACTCGCCTCTTCTGCTTGGCAGGTGGATTCTATACCACTAAGCCACCTGGGAAGCCTGCCAATACTATTAATGAAAAAAATGGGCATTTACGTGAACCTGGGTTGTTTAAACCTGTGTGGTTTGATGGTCAACTTTAAGTTACCAGTATTGCAGCAATTCAGGTTTTGCTTTTGGAACTTTCTGGATTTTTCTCCCAATATTTTTGATCCACAGTTGGTTGAATCCATGTATGGGAAACTTGCAGACAAGGAGGAGTGACTGTATATAATCTCAAAAGGCTACTGTGTGAATTAAAAAGAGAATGCATATACAGATAAGCCTAAAGCAGAAGTAGTCAGATGTAGAGAACAAACAGATGAAGACCAAGGGGGTAAAGGGGGGGCGAGATAAACTGGGAGAATGAGACTGACACATATACACTGCTATACATAAAACAGATGGCTAACGAGAGCCTACTGTACAGCCCAGAGTGAAAAAAAGTACAATCTGTTTGTATAACATATATTAAGCTAACCTTAAAATGCATTCCAGAGAGAACAAGATGGCGGAGTAGGAGGTGGACGTGGAGTATCTCTCTCTCCACAGATACATCAGGAATACACCTACAGACACAGAAGTGCATTCAGAACACCAGCTGAGAGAGGACAGGAGTGCCCGACCAGCAGAAAGAATGTACAGAACCATGCAAAACTTGGTAGGAGGAAGGGACTAGGGAGAAAAACAGGAGTGTTCCTAGGACAGGACCTGCCCTCGGCGCCTGGCGGAACCGAAGCAGGTGTCCAATCCCAACATCAGGACAATTGTCTGAGTCAGAGGAGAAATTCAAGGCTGAGACTAAAACAGCTGATCTGTGGCAGCCCAAATGGAACAAGAATCAGACAGTCCTTGCTGCAGCCACACATACCCCGGACAGGGACACAGGTCCTCTATAAAGAGCAGTGGCTGGGAGCTGAAGTTTGGGGATTGTGGAGCAATCCCAGGGCGAGGGCTGCTATTGACTTTGGAGAGACGGATCAAGGGGATGTGAGGGAGGAGACTGTGGTGGGAAATGCCTGTGGAGGAAAGCTGGGCAGCCACGGAGGCAAGGAGATTGTGCTGAGTCTCGCATAGGGGGTGGAGCTCCCACCATAGCCTCTCCCCCCACACGCCAGCATTGGCATGGGAACAACAGAGAGGCTGGCCCATCAAACGCCTGATGCACTGAACTACAGAGTAGGATTCCAGTCAGGCGGGCCCCTCTATGTGCCTGACGAACCGAACAACAGAGAAGGACCCCAGGCAAGGGAGCCCTCTAAGTGCCTGAACAGGCCAAAGAGGCCTTCTGATCGCCAGCTACAAGAGGCTTGAAAAAAGACTCTGATAGGGTCGTAACTCCTGCAGTGGAGGCAGTCCATGTCCCTGCACACTTGGTGCCACCAGGGTCCCCGCAAGCCTAGCAGCTACGCCATCTTCATGCTCAACTCTAACTGGGGTAGAGTTGCAGCAAAGACTAGGCAGAAAAAGACTTGTGTCTATGCACATAGGGTCACTTTGGCCNGGGGGGGCGAGATAAACTGGGAGAATGAGACTGACACATATACACTGCTATACATAAAACAGATGGCTAACGAGAGCCTACTGTACAGCCCAGAGTGAAAAAAAGTACAATCTGTTTGTATAACATATATTAAGCTAACCTTAAAATGCATTCCAGAGAGAACAAGATGGCGGAGTAGGAGGTGGACGTGGAGTATCTCTCTCTCCACAGATACATCAGGAATACACCTACAGACACAGAAGTGCATTCAGAACACCAGCTGAGAGAGGACAGGAGTGCCCGACCAGCAGAAAGAATGTACAGAACCATGCAAAACTTGGTAGGAGGAAGGGACTAGGGAGAAAAACAGGAGTGTTCCTAGGACAGGACCTGCCCTCGGCGCCTGGTGGAACCGAAGCAGGGGTCCAATCCCAACATCAGGACAATTGTCTGAGTCAGAGGAGAAATTCAAGGCTGAGACTGAAACAGCTGATCTGTGGCAGCCCAAACGGAACAAGAATCAGACAGTCCTTGCTGCAGCCACACATACCCCGGACAGGGACACAGGTCCTCTATAAAGAGCAGTGGCTGGGAGCTGAAGTTTGGGGATTGTGGAGCAATCCCAGGGCGAGGGCTGCTATTGACTTTGGAGAGACGGATCAAGGGGATGTGAGGGAGGAGACTGTGGTGGGAAATGCCTGTGGAGGAAAGCTGGGCAGCCACGGAGGCAAGGAGATTGTGCTGAGTCTCGCATAGGGGGTGGAGCTCCCACCATAGCCTCTCCCCCCACACGCCAGCATTGGCATGGGAACAACAGAGAGGCTGGCCCATCAAACGCCTGATGCACTGAACTACAGAGTAGGATTCCAGTCAGGCGGGCCCCTCTATGTGCCTGACGAACCGAACAACAGAGAAGGACCCCAGGCAAGGGAGCCCTCTAAGTGCCTGAACAGGCCAAAGAGGCCTTCTGATCGCCAGCTACAAGAGGCTTGAAAAAAGACTCTGATAGGGTCGTAACTCCTGCAGTGGAGGCAGTCCATGTCCCTGCACACTTGGTGCCACCAGGGTCCCCGCAAGCCTAGCAGCTACGCCATCTTCATGCTCAACTCTAACTGGGGTAGAGTTGCAGCAAAGACTAGGCAGAAAAAGACTTGTGTCTATGCACATAGGGTCACTTTGGCCATGCCCAGCTCTTTGCGACCCTGCAGACTGTGGCCTGCCAGGCCTCTCTGTCAGGGAGGGGGTTCTCCAGGCAAGAATATTGGAGTGTATGGGCCAATACTGGTTGCCATACCCTTCTAGAGCACTGTATTTCCTGCTGCCCTACCCTTAAACTCCCCTGAATATCTGATGGTGCCAGAACCCTTGCAACCCAAGCAGCTGCACCACCTCCACACCTGGCCCTCACAGGGGCAAACCTGAGTCCTCCAGGGCAGCCTCAGGAGCAGACCCCAGCGTACAACCCACATCCAGAGGTGGAAATAAAACCACAATTGAAACCCAGGGGCAGTGTGACTAAGGAAGAAGACCCAAAACCTTCCCGCCAGCTATACAAGCTGCAGATTAAATCCACACAATCCACTAGGCAGACTATGTCTATGAAACATATAAAAGGCCATTGAGAGCTTCCAGAAAAGAAAATACACTAGTTCTGATAGCTGTGGACATTGGAGGAAAGAACACACAGAAGTAGGACCAGATTAGAATCTGAGCTGACCCCACAGCAGGTCCAGAGAGCAACACAGTGTTGGAGGGCATCCTAGGGAGGTGAGGTGAACTGTGACTCCCAGCAAGGGAAAGGGCTCTGACAGCAGTGACTCAAGAAAAACATTTATTAATCTTAAGTTTTGACTTGTTCCGTAGATTCTTTTGGACTTTTTTCCCTTTTTCCCCGACTCTGTTGTAGCTGTCAATTTTATTGGCACTATGAGATCTAATTAAGCTTTTGAGCTTTTCTTTTCCCCCCTCAGTCACATTTTTTATTGTTGTTATAAACCTCTGCCTCTCCGTTTGGCTTTTGTAGTTCTGTGAAGTTTTCCTTTTCCCTATTTTTTAATTTTAATTTTTTGAACCTACTATTATTTTTTCTATATCTATTCCTTTGTTTGCTTTTCCTGTTCTTTTCCCCTTGCAGTTAATCTTCAGTGTAGATAAATCTTCTTTATCTACCCGTATTTAACTCTACACATCTTTTCTTTCTTTCTTTCCTTTCTCTCAACATATTTGTTAGTTTAATTTTCATCACTTTACTCCCCAATTGGCACCTTGCTTTGGCTTTGTTTTCCAGTTTGTGCTTTTATTAGTTTTGTTCTGGTAGATGTCATTTTTGGTTTCCTCTGTTCGCTGGGTCAATCAACTGTACATTATTTTTGTTCAACTGTTTTAATTTTGCATATGGGTGTATATGTATATGTGTATATTCAATCACAGTTTTTATTGTGTTATAAACCTCTGCCTCTATGTTGGGCTTTTGCAGTTCTGTGAAGTTTTCCTTTTTTTTTCCTTTTTTCTTTCTTCTTCCATTTTTTTTTCTTTTTCCTTTTTGTAATTTTAAGTTTTAATATTTTAAACCTATTATATTTTTTCTAAATTTATTCCTTTGTTTGCCTTTCTTACTGTCCTTTTCTCCTGGCAGTTAATCTTTAATGTATATAAATCTTCATTTACCTCTATTTAACTTTGCATATCTTTCCTTTCCTCTCAACATATTTGTTAGTTTTGTTTCCACTGCTTTATTCCCCACTTGGCACCTTGCTTCAGTTTTATTTTCCAGTTTGTGCTCTAGTTAGTTTTGTTCGTAACTAGTAAATATAATTTTTGATTTCTTTTGTTCACTGGGTCAATCTACTGTACTTTATTTTTGCTGGACTGTTTTGACTTTGATTAAAAGAGTGTATATGTAAAAGGGTAAATATGTATATGTGTATATTTCATTGTTTTAATTATTATTTGCCTGATTTTGTAAGTGCCTTTTCTCATTTTTGGATATTTGTTTTAATCTCACTAAAAGCCAAAACAAACCACTTGTGGAATCTTCGATCCTGACCAGGGATCAGCCCATGAGTCTTTGTAGTCAGAGTGCTGACTCCAGACCCTAGATGCCTAGAGAACTAACCCCAGGGAGCATCAGATAGTGAGAGCTCACACGCAGGAAGCCACTGGAACACGAGACTCGCATCCCCTCACCACCAGAGGGAGCATCAGATAGTGAGAGCTCACACACAGGAAGCCACCTGAACGCAAGACTCGTATCACCCCACCACCAGAGGGGGCATCAGACAGTGAGAGCTCACACGCAGGAAGCCACCCTGCGTGTGAGACAAGACACAAGACTTGCGTCACCCCACCACCAGATGCGCTGGACGCCTCATCTAAACAACAGGCAAAACAAAAATACAAACCAAATCATCAGCAGACAGGATTACCACCTCCAGCCTTGCCCATCAGAGGAAAAGCAAACAAAAACTGAGCACAAATTTCACCCTACACAAAGCTCACACAAACCACAGGACCAACCTTAGGAGGGCAGAAACCAAGAGGAAGAATTAACCTTGAAGCCTGGGAAAAGGGCACCTCAAACACAGTAAGTTAAAAATAATAAAAGGCAAAGAAATACACAGATGAAGGAACAAACCAGAAATACAGAAGTCCAAATAAATGAAGAGGAAATAGGCAAACTACCTGAAAAAGAATTCAGAATAATGATAGTAAAGATGATCAAAAACCTTGAAAACAAAATGGAGAAAATGCAAGACTCAGTTAACAGAGACCTAGAAGAATTAAAGAATAAACATAGAGACAAACAACACAATTACTGAAATTAAAAATACTCTAGAAGGAATCAATAGCAGAATATCTGAAGCAGAAGAAAAAAATCAGTGAGCTGGAAGATAAAATGGTAGAAATAACTTCTGAAGAGCAGAATGAAGTAAAAAGAATGAGAAGAACTGAGGATAGTCTCAGAGACCTCTGGGACAATATCAAACACACCAACATTTGAATCATAGGGGTCTCAGAAGAAGAGAAGAAAAAGAAATGGCATGAGAAAAATTTTGAAGATATTATACTTGAAAATTTCCCTAACATGGAAAACGAAATAGTCAAGTCCAAGAGACACAGAGTCCCATACAGGATAAACCCAAGGAGAAACACGACAAGACACATACTAATCAAACTAAGTCTAAACACAAAGAAAGAATATTAAAAGCAGCAAGGGAGAAGCAACTAGTAACATACAAGGGAAACCCCATACACCTAACAACTGATCTTTCAGAAGAAGCTCTGCAAGCCAGAAGGGTATGGCTGGATACATTTAAAGTACTTAAAGGGAAAAATCTACAATCAAGATTACTATACCTGGCAAGGATCTCATTCAAAATTGATGGAGAAATCAAAAGCTTTTCAAACAAGCAAAAGTTAAGAGAATTCAGTACCACCAAACCAGCTTTACAACAAATGTTAAAGGGATTTACACAGTCAAGAAATACCAGAGAAGAAAAACATCTACAAAATCAACCCCAAACAATTAAGAAAATGGCAATAGGAACATATATATCAATAATTACCTTAAGTGTAAATGGATTAAATGCTCCTACCAAAAGACACAGACTGGCTGAATGGATACAAAAACAAGACCCATAGATAGACATGCTGTCTACAAGAAACCCACTTCAGACCTAAAGACACATATAGACTGAAAGTGAGAGGATGGAAAAATATATTTTATGCAAATAGGAAGCAAAAGAAAGCTAGAGTAGCAATCCTCATATCAGATACAACAGACCTTAAAATAAAGAAGATTACAAGAGATGAGGAAGGATACTACATAATGGTCAAGGGATAAATCCAAGAGGAAGACATAACAATTGTAAATATATATGCACTCAACATAGAAGCACCTCAATATGTAAGAAAAACACTAACAGACATAAAAGGAGAAACTGACTAACACAATAATAGTAGGAGACTTAAATACCCCACTCACACAAATGGACAGATCATCAAAACAGAAAGGTAAAAAGGAAACGCAAGTCTTAAATGATACATTAGATGAAATGGATCTCATTGATGTCTTCAGGACATTCCATCCAAATGCAGAATACACCTCCTTCTCAAGTGCACCACCTCTTGGGTCACAAATCAAGCCTCAGTAAATTTAATAAAACTGAAATCATATCAAGCATCTTCTCTGATCACAACACTATGAGACTAGATTTCAATTACAAGAAAAAAAAACTGTAAGAAACACAAACACATTGAGATTAAACAAGATGTTTCTAAATAACCAAGAGGTTACCGAAGAAATCAAAAGGGAAATAAAAAAAGTCTCTAGAAACCAATGACAATGAAAGCACAACTCAAAACCTATGGGATGCAGCAAAAGCAGCTCTAAGAGGGAAGTTTATAGCAATACAATCCTACCCCAAGAAACAAGAAAAACATCAACTAGACAACCTAATTTTACACCTAAAACAATTGGAAAACAAAACAACAACAACAAAAAAAACAAAATTAGTAGAAGGAAAGAAATCATAAAGATTCAAGCAGAAATAAATGAAAAAGAAATGAAAGAAACAATAGTAAAGATTAATAAAACTAAAAGCTGGTTTTNTTTTTTTTTCTTTTTCCTTTTTGTAATTTTAAGTTTTAATATTTTAAACCTATTATATTTTTTCTAAATTTATTCCTTTGTTTGCCTTTCTTACTGTCCTTTTCTCCTGGCAGTTAATCTTTAATGTATATAAATCTTCATTTACCTCTATTTAACTTTGCATATCTTTCCTTTCCTCTCAACATATTTGTTAGTTTTGTTTCCACTGCTTTATTCCCCACTTGGCACCTTGCTTCAGTTTTATTTTCCAGTTTGTGCTCTAGTTAGTTTTGTTCGTAACTAGTAAATATAATTTTTGATTTCTTTTGTTCACTGGGTCAATCTACTGTACTTTATTTTTGCTGGACTGTTTTGACTTTGATTAAAAGAGTGTATATGTAAAAGGGTAAATATGTATATGTGTATATTTCATTGTTTTAATTATTATTTGCCTGATTTTGTAAGTGCCTTTTCTCATTTTTGGATATTTGTTTTAATCTCACTAAAAGCCAAAACAAACCACTTGTGGAATCTTCGATCCTGACCAGGGATCAGCCCATGAGTCTTTGTAGTCAGAGTGCTGACTCCAGACCCTAGATGCCTAGAGAACTAACCCCAGGGAGCATCAGATAGTGAGAGCTCACACGCAGGAAGCCACTGGAACACGAGACTCGCATCCCCTCACCACCAGAGGGAGCATCAGATAGTGAGAGCTCACACACAGGAAGCCACCTGAATGCAAGACTCGTATCACCCCACCACCAGAGGGGGCATCAGACAGTGAGAGCTCACACGCAGGAAGCCACCCTGCGTGTGAGACAAGACACAAGACTTGCGTCACCCCACCACCAGATGCGCTGGACGCCTCATCTAAACAACAGGCAAAACAAAAATACAAACCAAATCATCAGCAGACAGGATTACCACCTCCAGCCTTGCCCATCAGAGGAAAAGCAAACAAAAACTGAGCACAAATTTCACCCTACACAAAGCTCACACAAACCACAGGACCAACCTTAGGAGGGCAGAAACCAAGAGGAAGAATTAACCTTGAAGCCTGGGAAAAGGGCACCTCAAACACAGTAAGTTAAAAATAATAAAAGGCAAAGAAATACACAGATGAAGGAACAAACCAGAAATACAGAAGTCCAAATAAATGAAGAGGAAATAGGCAAACTACCTGAAAAAGAATTCAGAATAATGATAGTAAAGATGATCAAAAACCTTGAAAACAAAATGGAGAAAATGCAAGACTCAGTTAACAGAGACCTAGAAGAATTAAAGAATAAACATAGAGACAAACAACACAATTACTGAAATTAAAAATACTCTAGAAGGAATCAATAGCAGAATATCTGAAGCAGAAGAAAAAAATCAGTGAGCTGGAAGATAAAATGGTAGAAATAACTTCTGAAGAGCAGAATGAAGTAAAAAGAATGAGAAGAACTGAGGATAGTCTCAGAGACCTCTGGGACAATATCAAACACACCAACATTTGAATCATAGGGGTCTCAGAAGAAGAGAAGAAAAAGAAATGGCATGAGAAAAATTTTGAAGATATTATACTTGAAAATTTCCCTAACATGGAAAAGGAAATAGTCAAGTCCAAGAGACACAGAGTCCCATACAGGATAAACCCAAGGAGAAACACGACAAGACACATACTAATCAAACTAAGTCTAAACACAAAGAAAGAATATTAAAAGCAGCAAGGGAGAAGCAACTAGTAACATACAAGGGAAACCCCATACACCTAACAACTGATCTTTCAGAAGAAGCTCTGCAAGCCAGAAGGGTATGGCTGGATACATTTAAAGTACTTAAAGGGAAAAATCTACAATCAAGATTACTATACCTGGCAAGGATCTCATTCAAAATTGATGGAGAAATCAAAAGCTTTTCAAACAAGCAAAAGTTAAGAGAATTCAGTACCACCAAACCAGCTTTACAACAAATGTTAAAGGGATTTACACAGTCAAGAAATACCAGAGAAGAAAAACATCTACAAAATCAACCCCAAACAATTAAGAAAATGGCAATAGGAACATATATATCAATAATTACCTTAAGTGTAAATGGATTAAATGCTCCTACCAAAAGACACAGACTGGCTGAATGGATACAAAAACAAGACCCATAGATAGACATGCTGTCTACAAGAAACCCACTTCAGACCTAAAGACACATATAGACTGAAAGTGAGAGGATGGAAAAATATATTTTATGCAAATAGGAAGCAAAAGAAAGCTAGAGTAGCAATCCTCATATCAGATACAACAGACCTTAAAATAAAGAAGATTACAAGAGATGAGGAAGGATACTACATAATGGTCAAGGGATAAATCCAAGAGGAAGACATAACAATTGTAAATATATATGCACTCAACATAGAAGCAGCTCAATACGTAAGAAAAACACTAACAGACATAAAAGGAGAAACTGACTAACACAATAATAGTAGGAGACTTAAATACCCCACTCACACAAATGGACAGATCATCAAAACAGAAAGGTAAAAAGGAAACGCAAGTCTTAAATGATACATTAGATGAAATGGATCTCATTGATGTCTTCAGGACATTCCATCCAAATGCAGAATACACCTCCTTCTCAAGTGCACCACCTCTTGGGTCACAAATCAAGCCTCAGTAAATTTAATAAAACTGAAATCATATCAAGCATCTTCTCTGATCACAACACTATGAGACTAGATTTCAATTACAAGAAAAAAAAACTGTAAGAAACACAAACACATTGAGATTAAACAAGATGTTTCTAAATAACCAAGAGGTTACCGAAGAAATCAAAAGGGAAATAAAAAAAGTCTCTAGAAACCAATGACAATGAAAGCACAACTCAAAACCTATGGGATGCAGCAAAAGCAGCTCTAAGAGGGAAGTTTATAGCAATACAATCCTACCCCAAGAAACAAGAAAAACATCAAATAGACAACCTAATTTTACACCTAAAACAATTGGAAAACAAAACAACAACAACAAAAAAAACAAAATTAGTAGAAGGAAAGAAATCATAAAGATTCAAGCAGAAATAAATGAAAAAGAAATGAAAGAAACAATAGTAAAGATTAATAAAACTAAAAGCTGGTTTTTTGAGAAGATATACAAAATTGACAAACCTTTATCCAGACTCACCAAGAAAAAAAGACAGAAGAATCAAATCCACAAAATTAGAAATGAAAAAGGAGAGGTTACAATGGACAATGTAGAAATACAAAGTAGTGTAAGAGACTATCACGAACAACTATATGACAATAAAATGGATAACCTGGAAGAAATGGATAGATTCTTAGAAAAAGTCAATCTTGCAAGACTAAACCAGGAAGAAATAGAAATTATGAACAACCCAATTACAAGCACTGAAAGTGAAGTTGTGATCAAAAAGTCTCCCAAAAAACAAAAGCCCAGGGCTAGATGGCTTCACAGGAGAATTCTATCAAACATAGAAGAGCTAATGCCTATCCTTCTAAAGCTTTCAAAAAATTGCAGAGGAAGGAACACTTCTGAATTCAGTCTACAAGGCCACCATCACCCTGACAGCAAAACCAAACAAAGAACATAAAAAAAGAAAACTACAGGCCAATATCACTGATAAAACATAGATGCAAAAATCCTCAACAAAATTTTAGCAAACAGAATTCAGCAACACATCCAAAAGCTCATACACCACGATCAAGTTGGGTTTATTCCAGGGATGCAAGGATTCTTCAATATATGCAAAGCAATCAATGTGATATACCATATTAACCAACTGAAAGATAAAAGCCATATGATCATCTCAATAGATGCAGAAAAAGCCTTTGATAAAATTCAGCACCCATTAATGATTAAAACTCTTCAAAAAACTGGCATAGAAGGAACCTACCTCAACATAGTAAAGGCCATATATGACAAGCCGGCAGCAAACATTATTTTCAATGGTGAAAAACAACGCACTCCCGCTAAGATCAGGAACAAGACAAGGGTGTTCACTTTCACCTCTATTATTCAACATCATTCTGGAAATCCTAGCTACAGCAATCAGAGAAGAAAAAGAAATAAAAGGAATCCAGATCAGAAAAGAAGCTCTCAGTCTTTGCAGATGACATGATTTTGTACATAGAAAACCCTAAAGATAGTGTCAGAAATTACTAGTGCTAATCAGTGAATTTAGCAAAGTTGCAGGATACAAAATCAGTACACAGAAATCACTTGCATTTGTATATGCTAACAATGAAAGATCAGAAAAAGAAAGTAAGGAATCAGTCCAATTCACCACTGCAGAAATAAACAAACTGACCTAAGGAGACAAACAAACTGTACACAGAAAATTTTAAGACACTGATGAATGAAAGCAGGCAACATAAACAGATGGAGAGACATTCTATGTTCCTGGGCAGGAAGAATGAATATTGTAAAAATGACTCTACTACCAAATGCAATCCTATCAAACTACCAATGGCATTTTTCACAGAGCTAGAACAAAAAATATCACAACTCATGTGGAAACACAAAAGACCCCAAATAGCCAAAGCAGTTTTGAGAAAGAAGAATGGAGCTAGAGGAATCAAGCTTCCTGACTTCAGATTATAGTACAAAGCTACAGTCATCAAGACAGTATGGTACTGGCACAAAAACAGAAATATAGGCCAATGGAACAAGATTTAAAAACCCAGAAATAAACCCATGCACCTATGGATATTTTTGACAAAAGAGGCAAGAATATACAATGGGGTAAAGACAGCCTCTTCAATAAATGGTGCTGGGAAAACTGACAGCTACATGTAATAGAATGAAATTAGAACACTTCCTAACACCATACACAAAGATAAACTCAAAATGGATTAAAGACAAGACCAGAAACTATAAAACTATTAGAGGAAAACATAGGCAGAACACTCGATAACATAAAGCAAGATCCTCTGTGACTCACCTCCTAGAGTAACGGAAATAAAAACAAACAAGTGGGACCTGATTAAACTTAAAAGCTTTTGAACAGCAAAGGAAGCTACAAGCAAGGTGAAAAAAGGAACCCTCAGAATGGGAGA
Source organism: Raphicerus campestris (assembly GCA_006410735.1). Lineage (NCBI taxonomy): Eukaryota > Metazoa > Chordata > Mammalia > Artiodactyla > Bovidae > Raphicerus > Raphicerus campestris. The sequence goes on along the minus strand of SJYW01035122.1, from coordinate 8,891 downwards.
AAATAATAGCAAATGAAACAACTGACAAAGGATTAATTTCCAAAATATACAAGAAGCTCATACAATTCAATACCAACCCAATCAAAAAGTGGGAAAAAGACCTAAACAGACATTTCCCCAAATAAGATATACAGATGGCTAACAAACACATGAAAAGCTCAACGTCACTCATTATTAGAGAAATACAAATCAAAACCACAATGAGATATCACCTCACACCAGTAGGAATGGCCATCATCAAAAAGTCTACAAACAATAAATGCCAGAGAGGGTTTGGAGCAAAGGGAACGGCCTTTCACGGTTGGTGGGAATGTGAATTGATACAGCCACTATGGAAGACAGTACGGAGATTCCTTTAAAAACTCAGAATAAAATCACCCTATGACCCAGCAATCCTCCTCCTGCTGCTGCTGCTGCTTAGTCGCTTCAGTCGTGTCCGACTCTGTGCGACCCCATAGACAGCAGCCCATCAGGCTTCCCCGCCTAGGCATATACCCTGAGGAAACCAAAAGTGAAAAAGAAACATGTATCCCATTGTGCATCACAGACCTGTTATAGCTATAACATGGAAGCAACCCATATGTCCATAGACAGATGAATGGATAAAGTTGTGGTATATATACACAATGGAATACTACTCAGCCATAAAAAGAACACATCTCAGTCAGTTCTGGTGACACGGATGAACCTAGAACCTATTATACAGAGTGAAAGGAGTCAGAAAGAGAAAGATAAATATCATATTCTAACACATATATATGGAATCTAGAAAAATGGTACTGAAGAATTTATTTACAGGGCAGCAATGGAGAAACAGAGAGAGAATAAATTTATACCTACGGCTGATTCACGTTGAGGTTTGACAGAAAACAACAAAATTCTGTAAAACAATTATCCTTCAATAAAAAATTTATTAATTAAAAAGAAAAAATACATTCCTATCTACATGAAGTGCAAATACTATATGATGATTCCACTTATACAAGATACCCGAGTCAAATTCATATAGAGTCAGAAAGTACACTAGTAGACTTCACACTTCCCCATCCAAAAAAAAACCCTGCTTCACTGGAGAGCAATTCCTCATTAATAAAAGTATACTGTAAAGCAGTCTCTGAAACCAGAACTCTAGGAGTCATTCTAGTCATTCTTCCCTGTTAGCCAATCAATCACCAAGTCCTGATAAATCTCTACAGCCTGACAGAAAAGAATTTGCCTCTTCCTGGCAGATAGGGACAGGGCAAAACTCCTGCAAACCCAGGATGTGTGACCTTTTCACTGGCTTTCAAGGCCTCCAATCTATTTCTCCTGGTGATTTCTTTCTTTATCCAGGATGGAGTTTCGGTTAGTTAGCCCTTTTATTTTTCCCTTAACCTCACCCAGCACACTAACAAATTTATACCCCAAGCTATTCAGCACCACTGGAAAAGGTTTATAACCATGCAGACTAACACCTATACAACTGAAAGTAGTCTCTGACCTCAGCCAGATCTTCAGAACTGCTTGCCAATTTCTGTATTCCTAGTCGATTTGTTTGCACTCCTCAAAATGGATATTCTATAACTCACCCCTTCCAGCCATTATTTCAGCTCCAACTTTTCAATTCAATGGATGCAGAGATGTTTCCTACTTACCTGAGGAAATTAAAGCAATCAGGTAGAAACTTCAGCTTCTTACTCTCAGGCTTCTTAGAATGTATCTAAATCTATAGGCCTCATTAACTCATTTTCCTCAGTCAGAATGGCTGGTGTGTACAAGACACACATATGGTGATGGAGTTTTAAAAAGGGTCATTCTTTCTCCTATGGAGGGATAATCCTGCCTATATAGTGCTTCTGAAATGTTAACATTACTGAAAATCCACTTTCTGATATAGGAGGTCTGGAATGGGATGTGAGATTCTGCACTTCTTTCAGCAAACCAATGCTGCACGTTTAGAGCAAGGTTTGGGAAAGTGGAAGTGAAGTCACTCAGTTGTGTCTGACTCTGTGACT
>SJYW01035120.1:0-11105 GCA_006410735.1 Raphicerus campestris | reverse complement strand
TGCCTCAAGCCTATTTGTGTGACCAGGTGCTGCCAGCCCACCTGCTGTGAGTCCAGCTGCTGTCGGCCCTGCTGCCCCCCAACTTGCTATCAGACTAGTGAAAACACCTGCTGCAGGACCACCTGCCGCAGACCTCCCTGTGTGACCACCTGCTGTCAGCCTGCCTGCGGTGGGTCCAGCTGCTGCCAGCCTTGCTGCCGCCCCATCTGCTGTCAGACCACCTGCTGCAGGACCACCTGCCTCAAGCCTATTTGTGTGACCAGGTGCTGCCAGCCCACCTGCTGTGAGTCCAGCTGCTGTCAGCCTTGCTGCCCCCCAACTTGCTATCAGACTAGTGAAAACACCTGCTGCAGGACCACCTGCCTCAAGCCTATTTGTGTGACCACCTGCTGCCAGCCCACTTGCTGTGAGTCCAGCTGCTGTCAGCGCTCCTGCCCCCAAACCTGCTGTCAAATTACTGAAACCTCCTGCTGCAAACCTACCTGTGTGACCAGCTGCTATCAGCCCGCCTGCTGTGGATCCAGCAGCTGTGGACAAACCTGCGGTGGGTCTAGCTGCGGCCAGCCTTGCTGTCAGCCAGCTTCCTGTGCACCCGTGTACTGCCATAGAACCTGCTACCACCCCACGTGCTGCTGTCTGCCTGGGTGCCAAGCCCAGAGCTGTGGATCCAGCTGCTGCCCACCTTGCAGCCGCCCTGTCTGCTGTCAGACCACCTGCTATAGGACCACCTGCTGCCGCCCTAGCTGTGTGTCCAGCTGCTGCCAGCCTTCCTGCTGCTGATCACCTTGCCAAGGATCCACTGTCCCTATACAGCACCTCCTATTAATTGACTTGCTACCTGGGGACAAAACAAAATCACTGCCTAGACTTTGCTGACAACTGACATGCTCTACCAGAATCTCAGTTACTCATCTCCTTGCTTAAGAACTTGTGAAGTAGCTTGACAGAGTGCAGGGGGCTTCCTCCAATTGTCTTCCTCTGGTGTAGGAGGACCATGTGCCAACTTCCTGCATCTGTGATAAGGAAGTATATCTTGGTTTTGTTCTCTGAAAATAGGATTGACCATTNTCGTCCTGGTCCAGAACACTGGCTGCTTGGAACCATGAATCACAACACGGGATGGTCTGCATCACTCCCGCTGAACAAGTGAGAAGAGTGAGGCCCTGAGAAGGACAAGGACTGACCCAGGTACACAGCAGGTCCTGATGGTCTCCTGAGCCCCAGGTAACGGTGGCTCCACACGGCACGACTCAGGCAGCTCCCACATTTCATGGGTGCCTATTGTGCCAAGTGGCTCCAGGGACGCTGTGGGGCCCCCAAGAGTCACAAGGGAATGTGTCAGAATTGGGAGCTATAGACTCCCAGCACCCACCCCTGAGTGGCAGCCAGGCTGATTAAGTCTCCCCAGCACCCCCACCCTACCCAGGCCTCACCTTTTGCCACAGTGACTCGCGGGAAGCGAGGGATGAACAGGCCGCCACAAACCAGCAGTTGCCCACTTGGCCCTGGTGCAGGTCGTGGGAGCTGATGCCGTCCACAAAGAGGCGGGGGTCCTCGCAGATGTCCTGCGGAGAAGCCAAGAGGAGACCTCACTGTCTGAGTGGGAGATCCGCTGCCTGCCCTGGACAACTGGAGCCCTGTGTCAAGTCTCTCCAAACCCAGCTTCCCCTGGCTCTGTTCCTCTGCCAGAGTCTGGATGATGAGCAAATGCTGTGGAAGGACTTCGGCGGGCTGGACCAGGGCCACCTTCCTCCTGCCCCCTGTGGTCTTCCCTGACCAGCAAGCACTCAGCGTCCATCATCCGCCAGCACCAGCAGCACTGTGGGCCCATCCCTGCCAGCTTTCAGGGGCCCACGATCACCAGGTGGGGCAAGGTACAGGGCAGAAACATACCAAAATGACACACGATGAGCGCAAAGGGTGGGAAGAAGCGGGAGACAGACGACCATGCCAGAGCCCATCTGGGCGCATCCTCGGACTGTCTCATCTGACCTTCACCCCATCCAAGCAGTGCAGCCTTGGTTTTGTTTTCATTTTATTTCTTTATGTTTTCTTTTTTTTATTGTGATAAAAGTCACATAATATAAAACATAGCACTTTGACAATATTTAACTGTATGGTTCAGAGGCATTAAGTACATTCACACTGCTGGGCAACTTTCACTATCATCCATCTCCCAGATTTCTCACCTTCCTAAACAAACTCTAGCCTCATTAAACACTTAACTCCCCATTCTCCCTCCCCATCGCCCCACCTGGCCCCTGGGGCATCTACCAAAGTACTCTCTGACTCTATGAATTTGACTCTTCTAGATATCTCCTACAAATGTGGCCTTGCTATTCCATTTTATGGATAAGGAATGGAGATTCAGAGAGAGGCAGTAACTTTCAAGGGCACACAGCAAGCCGATGCGAAGCAGAACTAAGCAGATACCCCCCAGAGTGCCTCCCCAGACCTCTCCTCCTCATCCATCAGCTTCTTCGCTCTACGGCTCACTCTCCAAGGGGGTGAGGGGAGGTGTGACAATAGGGGACGGGGAGGTAAACACTGGGGCATGCCTTCCTTCCTGCTGGCACCATGATCTATCCTCACCATGCATGGTCCTGAGAAGTGGGCACTGTGCTCATTTTACAGATGAGGAAACAGGCCCAGAGAGGTTGAACAACATGTTACAGCCACACACCATAAGCCTGCTCCACTTCAGCGGCTGCTCCTAAACCAGTTCAGTGTCCACAGAGCTACTGAGGTCCTACCACAAGCAGCCAGCAGAGGGTAGCAGAGTCAGGAAGATAGACTTCAAATTCCTGCTGTGCAATTTGGGGCCAGTGGCTCAACCTCTCTGAGCCTCCGCTTCCTGCCCTGTGCAAAGGAGGCAGACTATTATGCTTGCAGGGCTTTGTAAGGACTCCACAGGTCACAGAGGCAGGGGGAAAGTGAAAGTGAAAATGTTAGTCACTCAATTGTGTCCAACTCTTTGTGACTCCATGCTCCTCTGTCCATGAAATTCTCCAAGAAAGAATACAGGAATGGGTTGAGGCAGGGGAACACGGGGCAAAGAGCTATCAGCTCTACTAAGGTGTTCAGGACTCCTGTTACCACCTCTGCCTGGGAAAATCAAGAGTTTGGCAGGGCTGGACTAAGGGCATGAGCACTCCAGAAGGGATTTCAGGGTGACCCAGGGCCAAGCTGCAAGGCAGCTCCCCCAGAGTATAGACCGTGGACTGTGGGATGCAACAGATCTGAGTAACACTGCCCCAGGTCATGGAAACCCATTGAGGCTGGAAACACAGTGAGCTCTCCAGAAGCCCTCCTTATCTTATCTCCCAGGCCCAGCCGGGCTTGCCGAGCCTAGCCAGAGAAAGTCATGACTCAGCATCTGCCTCCCTGGGGTCAGCAAAACAAGTGTGGAGGGAGGCTTCATACCTGGAGGACCCAGTCATACCCCCACCATGGGAAGAGACAGCTGCTGCCTGGCATCCCAGGAAGTGATCTCCAAGGCACCCCTCCCCCTGCTGGGCCCTGCCCAGAGACTGGACCACCCATTCCACAGACGGATGCCAAGGTCAGGCAGTGGGTGGTGACGTGCAGGATCATGGGGCAAGTGGACCGATGAGACGAAGCTCTCCTCCTCACTAAGCCGCACCTCCAAGGCAGCCTGTGGGCAGGTCCAGCCATCCCTGCCTGGCCCTCCCACCCTGGAACAGGGCTCTGGCCCCTGGGACTAAGCTTGGGGGGTCAGGAGTCCTGGCTCCAGTCTCAGCCCTGCCCTGTGAGGGAGCACAGATTGGGGGCAAACTCTCCAGTCCAGGAGGGAGCAGAGAGGAGGAGGTGGTCTAGGGTGTGTTCCCGTTACCAGGAGAGGCGTGGGTCTGCCAGGTTAAGACAGAGAAACCACTAGAGGTTGGAGACACCAGGGGCCACCGTGGGACACCCTGAATGGAACAATCAGAAACAGCCTGCAATAACTGGGCACCAGCTGTGTGCCTAGCTGTGCAGAACAATCCTGTGAGATAGGTATGGTTAACATCTCCGATTTGCAGATGAGGAAACCAAGGCACAGAGAGATTAAGTCATTTGTGAAAGGCCACGGAGGAAGAGGTGAACTGGGACTCCAGTCCAGACAGTTAGCTCCGGAGCCTCNAGGGCATGAGCACTCCAGAAGGGATTTCAGGGTGACCCAGGGCCAAGCTGCAAGGCAGCTCCCCCAGAGTATAGACCGTGGACTGTGGGATGCAACAGATCTGAGTAACACTGCCCCAGGTCATGGAAACCCATTGAGGCTGGAAACACAGTGAGCTCTCCAGAAGCCCTCCTTATCTTATCTCCCAGGCCCAGCCGGGCTTGCCGAGCCTAGCCAGAGAAAGTCATGACTCAGCATCTGCCTCCCTGGGGTCAGCAAAACAAGTGTGGAGGGAGGCTTCATACCTGGAGGACCCAGTCATACCCCCACCATGGGAAGAGACAGCTGCTGCCTGGCATCCCAGGAAGTGATCTCCAAGGCACCCCTCCCCCTGCTGGGCCCTGCCCAGAGACTGGACCACCCATTCCACAGACGGATGCCAAGGTCAGGCAGTGGGTGGTGACGTGCAGGATCATGGGGCAAGTGGACCGATGAGACGAAGCTCTCCTCCTCACTAAGCCGCACCTCCAAGGCAGCCTGTGGGCAGGTCCAGCCATCCCTGCCTGGCCCTCCCACCCTAGAACAGGGCTCTGGCCCCTGGGACTAAGCTTGGGGGGTCAGGAGTCCTGGCTCCAGTCTCAGCCCTGCCCTGTGAGGGAGCACAGATTGGGGGCAAACTCTCCAGTCCAGGAGGGAGCAGAGAGGAGGAGGTGGTCTAGGGTGTGTTCCCGTTACCAGGAGAGGCGTGGGTCTGCCAGGTTAAGACAGAGAAACCACTAGAGGTTGGAGACACCAGGGGCCACCGTGGGACACCCTGAATGGAACAATCAGAAACAGCCTGCAATAACTGGGCACCAGCTGTGTGCCTAGCTGTGCAGAACAATCCTGTGAGATAGGTATGGTTAACATCTCCGATTTGCAGATGAGGAAACCAAGGCACAGAGAGATTAAGTCATTTGTGAAAGGCCACGGAGGAAGAGGTGAACTGGGACTCCAGTCCAGACAGTTAGCTCCGGAGCCTCCATCTGGACCAGGGCTTGTGAGGGACAAAGCCACTGTCCCTTCCCCATCCCCCTGCACCTGTCCTCAGCCCAGCGTGGGGGCCTTGCTATATGGCAATAAGCCCAAGGGGTCAGGGGCAGCACAGACCCTCACCCTTGTCACTATGGGGCCTGACTTCTCAAGACCCACGTCTGTCCTCCAACTTGTCCTGGGCCATCAGCTAGGCATGGAGCAGAGCCAGTCAGAAAATCCCCAGCCCACAGGCAGGGCCCTGGAGGAGAAGTCTGAGGGCAACCCTCCACATGAGCCCAACAGTGACAGCAGGAACACGGGGAGAGATCAGAGGAGACTGCCTGGAGGTGGTGACGCCGGCAGAGCAAGCATGGAGGGGACTGAGGGCAGAGAGGCTCCAGAGGGAAAAGGAATGGAAACTCCTAATTCCCCCCAAGACGGGATCTGGCCACAGCCTGGAGACAGATGCCGCTTCTGACAACATCAGCCACCTGTGCTCCCTCCCATCGCTGCCCACACTGAGGTTCACCTTGGGAGTCTCCCCACCAGCCTGCGAGCTCCAGGGCAGGGTCCAGGCCTGGCTCTGCCCACCGCCAGTATCAGGAGTGGGCTTGGCAGGTTCTGGGCCAGGCCACCCCTAGGGCTGGGATGACCACTCCTCTATGGTCAATGGACCTCTCTCTAGGGCCCAGCCCCCTGCTCCTGTGACCCCCTCTCACCTCTTGGTCCCTCCCAGCCTATTAGACCACCTCCACAGGCCACAGGTCACAACCCATAACTACCTCCTCCCTGAACCTGAACTTCAGGTTTCCAGGCCTGGTGTAGAAAGAGGGGGCAGCTAGTCAGCAGGTCCGGGGCACCTTCAGCCCTCTGCCCTCACCCCTCCTCATCATCCATACACCTTCACCCCGGTCACCTCCCTCTCAAAATCTAAGATCATAACCGGAATCAATTAGACAACCAGGGAAACTGAGGCCCAGGAAGGAAACTGCCTGGGATGGAAAGCAGGGCAGAGGTTGCAGCTTGTGCCCTGTCGCCTGTGCCGCAGACCTGCCTCCCCAGCAATCCCCTCCTCAAAGGCCACCCCACATGCACCCAGGAAGGGTCGTTCCCAGCCAGGGCAGAGGCCTTGGTGGCTGGACTCGGCACAAATTGCTCATCTCATGTCATAAAGGAGCCTACTGTTCAGCATAGCCGGGGAGCGGGGTTTCCTCCAGATGCTGGTGTGAGTCTGAGACCCAGACACAGGGCTGTAGACCACCAGGCCACCGTGCGAGAATCTGGGAGGTTCCAAAACTGGCGTCTGTTTGTGGGAACCGGAGTTGTCCCTTTCTTGATTCCAAAGGACCTGAGATTGGGGTCCTTATCTCTTATCCCCAGAGATTGGGGAAGGCAGAGCACGGGGGGGACATGGTGGGGTCTACCCCACAGGGTGGAGAAGCAGCCGTACTAAGGCTGCTTCTTAGTCCTTGGGCCTGAGCAAAGAGGAAGCCCCCCTCCATCTACCCACCCCCCTGGGATTCCCCGGAGTCACAGGCCTTCTCCTCCAGTCTCTTATCTCCTCTCATCTCCCCGTTAGGTCCCTGAGGGAGGCGCCCAGCAAATGTTTATTGAATGGTAAAGAGTCAAGAAACACTGGAGCTGGGAGGAGGAGGAGGAGGAGGTGGTGTGGGCCAAGGCAGGTGCCTCGGGTGGGACTGAATCGGACCAGAGAGCCCACAAGAGGTGGGGCTTCTGAGCAGGACCGATTTTGGGTGCCCAGCACCAGGCTCGCTGGAGCAGGTGGTTGAGGGCAGGAACTTTGTCATCTGCCTCTGGTGTGTCTAACAGCACAAGTACCTCAAGAATCTCAACCTCCAGACACCAGGGGAAGGAAGAACTCCTCCGCATTCACAGAGCAGGAAGCTGAGGCCCCGGGAGGAAAAGCGACTCGTTCAAGGTCACACCTCCTGGAGGGTAGGGCTGAGGCCATCTGGCTCCACGGCCAGCTTCCTCATTCCATTTTGGGAGAAAGAGGAGGGAGGCTGGCAGGCAGGCGGCTGACTGAGGAGGTCCCCAAGAGCAGAAAGGCCACAATACCAGACTAAGGGTACCAGACTCACATCAAGAAATGGAGCTGGGGGTAGGACGGGAGTGAAAACGGCTTCCCCCAGGCCTTCCAGAAAGTTGGGTTTTTGCTCTATTTGTAAACAGTCAGGTCACAGGACCCAGGAAGTGGAACTGCATAGAAACGTGGCGGCTTTGGGCCAAAGTTCCATCTCACTGGCCCAGGGCCAAACAGCTGCGAGTTAATGGTCACCCCACCGGGCTGGCCCTGCCACACCCACCCGGGACAAGGGCACGGCTTCCAGCTGCCCCAACCCCATGTCCTGTGTCCTGTGCGTGGAGCAGGGGTGCGTACACACGCCCATCCCTTACACCCGGGTCCACACTGTCTCACCCCCTCATTGCACACCACTCAGCAGTGCCTGGCCTTGAGCTGCCTTCCAAACCAGAACTGACCCCCCACAACTGCCCCCGGCCCCCACTCTGTCACCTCCTTCTCAATACCAACCGCCACACGCTGCCTGTCACCCGCCTCCACATCCAGCCCTCTACAGGCAGGGCAGCTCTGTTCCTCCTCTTCGCCTGTCTGTGGAGGACTGGGCACCACGCCTGGTGAGGAGGGCAGTGCAGGAGAGTGTGCAAGGCAGGACTCCGGAACTGACAGGCAGAGAGCCCAGAGAGGGCAGGTGACTCCACCAGGGTCACACAGCAAGAGGCGGCTGAGCCCAGGCAGCCTGGCGTTTCCTCTTCTCACCGTATCAAGCCCAACCATCCTGGCCGTGCCTCATCAGCTTCCTTCCAGAGCCACAGGATCTAAAATGCCTGGGTGATGGCCAGAGGGCAGGAGAGGAACAGCAGGCGGCCGCGAGGGAGTGGGGTCAGAGGAGGGCAGAGGGTTCCAGTGTCTCCCCTCCATCGAAATCCTCACAAAGGCCTTGTGAGGCCAGCCTCCTTCCCACCCACCAAACAAAGAGGAGGGAGGAGGCGTGGGGGCTGGGGGTGCGCCAAGGACAGGAGTCCGAGGCCAGCCAGGAGGCGGCTTGGGAGCTCAGAGAACTTCAAGGCAGTGCAGATCATGGCGTGGAAGTCCCTGGCGCACTAGGGAGGCTCTCTCTGGAACTGGGCAAGTGGGCCAGGGGAAGCAGGACTGCTAGGTCCCCAGCTGGCTCTGCTCCCGGCTCCCTGAGTGATCGAAGCAGGTGCCCACCCTTCTTGGACTCAGCTTCTCTACCTTCTAAGTATCCTAGTCCAAGAAAACAGGATTTTCTGCCTTAGAAGGGACTTGAGAGCCTAGCCTATGAGAGGAACATTAAAAACTAAATTTCACTTTCCCCAAACGTCCAGGAGCCTGGAGGGAACTTCGTAAAGTGCAAATCTGCCGTGAAAATGCTGTTGAGAATCTGGCCTTTGATTCCCGCTGCCTCAGAGCACAGCTGGCGTGGCTCAGCTCCATCAAGCCCAGGGCCCCAGACCTCCTGTCCCCTTACTCCCTCCCCACGATAGTCCCAAATAAGCCTGAGGACTTCAAGCTCAGGTCTTTCTCACACCATATCCTCTCACCCTTCAGCTCTGCGATGCCTCCTGTGAGCACCTCTGAGTACCGCATGGCGTGGGGGGTGGGGGGGTCTCCCTGGCTCCAGGCACCCAGGTCCATCACTGTCTCCAGCACAGAGTCCCCCTGCTGTGAACAACTCTATGTCACCAGCACAGCTGAAGGGAGGATGTTTGTGGTGTAGCACGGGGAGGGGCCTGGGGTGGTGGCCTTCAGCAGCCTCTCGGTCGTCACCCAGGCCCCTGGGGCACCCACTCTCACACTCAGGAATCATGGTTAAAGAGGATGAGAGCATGCCATGAGGCCAGATATTTCTGTTCAACACATTCCAGCCTCAGCGACCCAGGCCAAGACAGAGGGAGCCGCCAGCCAGATGCGCCATAATTCACCGATTCCAACAGTAATGATGACAGCTGTCTCATGGGTGCCAGGCCCCATGCCAGACTTTCATGCATCATCTCTTTAAACGCTCACAACAAGTCTATGCAGTACTTTTATTTTTTACTACTACCATTATTACTGATTAACCATCATAATAAAATGCTTTCCATGTACAGCAAGTAACTATTTCAAAATCACTACAAAAATCACTGACAATAATCAGCAAATTTCTTCTACTTCAGTGTCACTCTAATTGTACTAGAAAAACGTCACATTCACATCACCTCATTTTTATCCCCAAAACAACCCTGGGTGGCAGAACAGAGGGCCTCACCCAGGGAGGGGATGAGGTCCTGGCTGGGCAGTGGTGGCTACAGAATTGAGGGCCATTCTCTCCTGACTCCATTAAATTAAAAGACACCTGCTCCTTGGAAGGAAAGCTGTGACAAACCTAGACAGCGTACTAAAAAACAGAGGCATCACTTAACTGACAAAAGTCCTTATAGTCAAAGCTATGGTTTTTCCAGTAGTCGTGCCTGGATGTGAGAGTCAGACCATAAAGAAGGCTGAGTGCCAAAGAATCAATGCTTTCGAACTGTAGTGCTAGAGAAGACTCTTGAGAGTCCTTTGGACAGCAAGGAGATCAAACCAATCAATACTAAAGGAAATCAACCCTGAATATTTATTCATTAGAAGGACTAATGCTGAAGCTGAAGCTCTAATACTTTGGCCACCTGATGCAAAGAGTCAACTCATTGGAAAAGATCCTGATGCTGGGAAAAACTGAAGGCAGCAGGAGAGGAGGATGACAGAGGATAAGATGGTTGGATGGCATCACTGACTCAATGGACATGAATTTAAGCAAACTAGGAGATAGTGAAGAACAGGGCAGCCTGGCATGCTGCAGTCCATGGGGTTGCAAAGAGTTGGACATGACTGGGCGATGGAACAACTCCTGGCTCCGTATCCAGATGCAATCTGACAGCAGGAAGGCCCTGCGTCACCCCCTCCACTTTCTCTGTCACCTGGGACCTCGAAGTGCCCCCTCCCAGCCATCCACTGTCCTTTGCAGACTAGGTGGGTCTAGGCCTGCCTGTCTCAGCTGCAGTTCAGACCAGACACTGACCTTGGGCCGCTTCCACCTAACGGTGGGCCCTGGGCTGCCCTTATAGTAGAGCGAGTCGTCGGTGGCGGGGAAGTTTGGGTCCTCAAAGAGCACCTTCCTACGCAGACAGGCCCGTTTCAGGGCCGAGTAGTTCTGGTCCTCGTAGGGCTTCACGCAGGAGAACATGGTGAATGCTGCCCCGGGAGGCAAGGCTGAGACGAGCAGCAAAGGGCAGCTTCCAGGCACCTGGAAGGACAGAAGATCAGATCAGATCAGCACTTCCTGAGAACTTGAGGCCCACAGGACCCTGAAGGAGGTGGTCCCCGAGTACTCCCTCCCCACCACCCTGGAAAGTGGGCATCTTCATCCCCATTGTACGAGCCACAATTGAGGCTCAGAGAGGGGAAGAGCCCTGCCCGAGATCAAACAGCTGTTAGAAGCAAAGCAGGAAGAGCAATGACTGGCCTGACTCCACAGCCTGAATTTCCTTATTTGTGATGCTCAGAGGTAAGGCCAGGCCCACAGGCCAACAGGGCGCAAACACAATGGGGATCAGGGCTGCCTGGACACACCCATGTCCCCCCTTTCTTTGTTCCACCAGCCTTTATAGACCTCCCTGGCAGAGTCAGACTAGCAGTGACCCAGCAGCCCCCTGGCTGGCGCCACACCCTCAGGAAGTGTTGTCAGTCGCTCAGTTGTGTGTGACCCTGCGACCCCAAGAACTGTAGCCTGCCAGGATCCTCTGTCCATGCAATCCTCCAGGCAAGAATACTGGAGTGGGTTACCACTTCCTTCTCCAGAAGGTCTTCCTGACCCAGGGATGGAACATGGGTCTCCTGTATTGACAGGCAGATTCTTTACGTCCCCTCAGTTCTTTCTCATCACAA